>JAZGTK010000052.1:0-158990 GCA_036877625.1 Ambastaia sidthimunki
CCATCTACAGTAAACCTAATGCTATAATTGTATCGTATAGCAAGTGTTAACTATGTCATGTTTATGTCTTTTTGTGTCTGACGTCTTAAATAGACGTCATTATGCTCATTATGTTGACTTGAGGTTAAACATGATTGAAATAACACACTGTAAGTAACATCAGTTTTCGAGATGTTGTTTTGCAGTCATCTAATTTAATGTTTGGTATTTATAAAAGGCCTGTAGCTTCTCTATTTTCTCAGAAGTTGTTTTGAATCTGGTTGGTGTCTTACAGCTGGGCAGTTCATTGGTTTGTTTTAGGAGTTGAAGAATTTTGGCTTGCCTGTGTATTTATGTGTTGTATGTGCTGATACAACAGTTTGACCACACAACACCCCCCCCGCCCCCATTTGTAAGCCACCCATTAACACATATTAAGAAATAAGTCTTATTTTTTGATTCATATAATTATTAACCCAATCAGTTTGTCTTGTATATTGTAATGCGAATATAAATTAAATACATGTATTATTACGGGATGTATTTGTACTGATTTCAGGCCTGTGTGGCGTGATTTTAACTCTGTTTAACTTATGCTTGTCTGTACTGCCAGTGTTTTTGATCACTTTAGCTATTTCCTGTGAGAGTGGTTTGATGTTACTCAGTTATTTTATTGTCCCTACCGTGAAGACCTAGTGCATGTACTGTATGTACACAAAATGAGTCTGATGAATTATGTGAGACGGGTGGCAACTTGAGAATGAGTATATTCAGTATAACCTACATGCCCGCTGTACCATTTATTTCACCGTTTATCTGTGTTTGTGGCTTTCATGTAGAATGTCAGTCTGTGTGTTGCTCAGCAACCCATAACAGTTGATGCCAATTTGGGTTCAATCCCAAATTTTTGTTTTGGGATGCTGGACGTGTTGTGTCTGAAATGACTTTATGTAAGTTACTCAGTGTTAACTTGTTTATCGAGCTGTTGTGACACAAATGTTTGTTGTGTGATGGATTTCTCAAATGGTTCAAACCGCTTAGTTCGGATTAGTTTAGGTCCAACTGTCTTGCGTACAGGGTTCAGATATTGAACCGTCAAACACTCTTCACTGACATTAAAAACCTGCCAGATTCACACTTGAAGACAAGAAAGCGGGAAATAAAAGAGCATTAAAGAGGGTGTGTGAGGGAAGGATGGTAATTATGATCATGTATTTCTGAAGAGGGAAGAAGTGTGCTTGTGAAAGGAGTGCATTTGTGTGGATGTGTGTAATTGTGTGTCACAGCGAGGGTGACAATTATGTTAATGTGTAGTTGCATTCATATTGCGAGACTACAGCACAAAGAAATGGATGCTAGGAAAAACAGCAGATGGACAAATAAAGATAAATCCAGCGGAAAGATCTGACAGACATGTGGAGTGACTCAAACCCACAATTGATATTGTGCATGTATTGAATCTGAATATTATGAAACTTGACACCAAAGTGTTTTTTTTCTGTTCCTTAATAACCGTCACGGTCAAGCCTAATATACAGTGTTGAGTGATCTCTGACTCACTGTCATGACTTTTCACCAACCTCCATCTTTCACGCTGGCCTGACTGCGTGTCACAATACCAGCAATATTTATTTCAGTCCTGTTTCTCACAGTGTGCATTAAAGAGAGTTTTAATTTTTAGTTAAATCCCCTCACAACTTCCTTTGATAAAACCTTCCTCTGTTTTTCTCTCTGTATGGCATGTAGTTAATTGTCCTGCTAAAATGGAAGACTGGTCGGAAAACAGGCTTGAGGAAGAAAGAGTTGTTCCTAGGAACGCATCAAATCAGGAACTTTAATTCAGGAGGATCTGGGCTTAATCTGGTTCTGGATTGGATGAGATCTTGACTGCAGTTTGTCACTGTGACTATAAAATGTGTGTGTGTGTGTAGATAAAAATCAGCAAGTGTTCTAACCACACCAGTCATGATGACTCTTTCACACACAGATCACATCTCTCTCTCTCTCTCTCTCTCTCTCACACACACACACACACTTTTCATGTTTTATAGGGGCATTTCAAAGACGTAATGGTTTTATAAACTGTATATTCTATTCCCCTACACTAACCCCTTACACAAAACAATCTGCTAATTTAGATGTTTCAAGTAGATCATTCTGTATGATTTGTAAGCTTGAGTCCCCATGGAGACCAAATACATTTCCCCATAAGGTATATATTTACATTTATTCATTTGGCAGACGCTTTTATCTAAAGCGACTTACAGTGAATTTAAGGTATATATTTTGATCAGTACTTGTGTTTCCTGGGATTGAACACACAACCTTTGCACTGCTAACGCAATGCTCTACCAGTTGAGCTACAGGAACACACACATATGTTGTGTGTGTGCGTGTACGTATATATATACAAATACATATATACATATATATACATACATACATACACACACACACACACACACACACACATATATATATATACACACACGCACATATACACACACATATATATATACATATATATAATATGTATATATATGTGTGTGTTTGCCCTTGGCATTGGTACATTATTGATGTATTTACAGTGCATATTTACAGTGTACAGTATTTACAGTGCATTCAGGCTGTACATTTTACAGTGTTGTATATATATTTCCTGAGAACTGAAACCATGACCTTTCTCTATCAGTTTCTCTGACAGGGAACACCTATAACTCAGGGTTAAGTTTAGGAGTAAAACTGTGTAAAACTGTGTCTTAGTTTGAAAACGAAACTAATATAGTTTCAGTGGTCTGTGTGCTGCATTTTCTCTGTTGTAACTATTGAACACGTGAGAAATTGAGCATGTTTGTGCAGTAGTGTGTGTTTTATGTATAATTGTGCAGTTGGGTGTATATTTAAATTTAAAAGCCACTGTTTAGCAGAGCAGAAACTCTTCTTGTTAATGGCTAATTAATTAAGTGATCAAAAATGACAGTGGACAAAATTATAGGGTTCTCTCGATCTTCCTCAGTTTGTGAGTGTATTTGTGTGTGTGTGTGTGTGTGTGTGTGTGTGAGAGCTTTCAGTATCTCTGTTAATAATCTGATGTGTGTGCAATCACCATTTCAACACACACACAACTACAGCCCATCTCTTAAAGGGGAACCGCAGATCTTCAGTTTGTCTTAAAGGGGAAGCTGGCTTACAACATGACATGTCTTAAGCAAGTATTTTCATCAGCCTTTGACCTTTTAAGTACAGGACAGGTATGTTTTTATAACAGTGTACATGTCTCCACAAAACATCTACTTAAACAATGTGAAATTACATCGTTGATTCGTACATTGCGTTTTGTCTAATGCAATGATATGTACAGTATATAATGTATAGTTTAAGTGTTTCAAATACGTTTGCATTTCATGTGTACAGTATATGTATATTTGGACTGATCATTTGGACATAAATGATGTATTATGTTAAATCACAATCACGCAGCTGAACATTAAATAATAAATGCTTCTTTTTCTGGTTTCTGCTCAAGGTTCTCAAGTTTCTGCTTGTTTCATGAAGAAAAACAAACCATCTTTCCTTTTTGTAAATTGAAAGTGCGTGTGAACAGGAAGTCCCAGTTGACTTTGGTGTTGTGATGTAATTTAGAATAAAACTTAGATTGTTTTTTCCACAGTGAGTTGGATCTAGAAAAGTAGGTATTTCAAAGCTCACAGTAGACTGACCATTGGAAGGTGGTGGTTAACTGCTCTGAACAATAATAATAGTATATTTTGATTCCATGGTGATTTTAAAGTAATTTTTTAAAACTAATGAGGAATATGTTGTGCATGTTTTTGGGAGCTAGGCAATCAGTGCTATGACGTGATTTGTTAGGCACTTGAGGTGTAAACTCGTGTTTGAGATTACCCATTACATCTGCAGTAAAAGTTCAGAATGAGGCTGGAGAGGTCATCACAAGCACATTCAAAGCAGTTTAAACAACAAATAGCTGTTGATTGCAGGGCTGCAGTTATTACAAGTCACAGGTTCTGTAGTGACGATGACGTCCAGTGGGGGGCCATGAAACTTCAGCGACCATTGAACCTCATGTCCATATTTAGAGAGAAGAGTAGAAAGCAAGAATGTTTGTGAGAGAGCAAGAAATAACAGGGACAGAAATAAGAAGCCCTTGCCAAGGAGGGAGGGAGGAGGGTAAAGAGAAAATTATGGAGAGAAGGGAAAAGTTGGAGAGGGGGAGATAGGTTAGGTGGCTAAAGTTCCTCACACCATCACACCAAGTTTCAGACCACATCTCATCAGGACTGGTAAAGTAAAAAAAAACCCTCAAACAGCTAGATTCTTGAATCAACATTTGATTAAATCCGGGCTCTTATCGGCACCACTGCCTTCTGGGAATTGATTCTGTTTTCTGTGAAATAAGAAGATTTAGAGCAGCTTTCCTGAGGATAAGTGGAAACTGAGGGACATGGATGAAAATGAGTCCACAGCCGATTGTTTCAGACCCCACTGACCTTCAATCTACCAGAAGTGAACCGATGACCAGGCCTTCAGAGAGAAAGGTGAGTGTTCTGAGTGGCTGTTGTGTGTCAGATGGCAATCTAGGGTAATCTTGGCCGCTGATTAAGATTTGGTGTTCGTAAAGGGATGTAAAAACTCATTAACCTTTAAGAAATAAATGCTGTGTTGCATTTAGAAGTACTGTATAATGTTTCAACAGGAATGAACACTTTTGTGCATTGCATTTCAGTGAGCAAACCCATCAGAAGCCAATGTCATTTATAAATTTTTTTCATTTATAAAAATAAGCTTTCTCTTATTTAAACAATTTCCATTGCTGTATTATTGCCAGTATGTGCTATGGTCAAGTGTCCTTTCAGCACTGAAATCAGCTGATTCAGGTGTTACCGTCTTGGAGAAATGATATCTTGGATTGTGGTAGTGTGCACACAGTATTGGGTATTGTGGGGCAAATTGCATGCTTGTGGCTTTTTGATTGGTTCATCAGGTGCTAGCATGTGTAAATGAACAACGCTATCACCCAGCTAACAGGGAACATTCTCAGAACGTTTTGCACATACTAATATTGTGCAAAAACAATATTTAGATCTTCTAGGATACTATATTTATTCTTCATATATATTTGTTATATGTATATATTCTTTAATGTATTCTTGTGTGCAGTATATGCAGGTTATGTTTTTATGACACATCTGTGCTAATCCAGCTGTCAGTCTCTGTCTACAGACTATCATTTTTTCACTGTTGCATATGAATTGATAACTTTCAGAACAGAAAGCCAGATGAGCCAAGAAAGCTTGACTGAGGTGAATAGAGGCTCAGGGTGGGTAAAAGTTGTTGCTTTTATTTATGCAGCAGTCGAACCATGAATCATTGCTCTTGTGTCCCTCTGCAAGGCAGTTAATCCCAGGTGACACCAGGCTGGTTTTCATCATTCATTCATACTGTGTATGAGTCACAGAATCACATTTCATAGTTTTTTTGTTGAGTCTGGAGGTGAGGTATACCGTGACTTAAAAGGCAAATGCTAACAGTTGTCGCAAAGTTATTAAAATGTTCTTGCAGTAACGTTGTTAAAACGTTTTATGCAAGTATCTGTCAAAAACGTTATATCAAAATATTTGGTGTAATGTTTTAAAATGGTTACAGAATTAAAAACATTTGAATAACGTTCTTATACCCAAACAGTAACGTTAACACAACATCTCATGATCCACAGTTCAGGACCAGACACAAATTTACCTGTAGAAATCTGTATGTGCGTCATTAACACATTCAAACGTTCAGTAAAATTTCCCCTGGATCATCTGAAACTAATTCTTAGGTAGATGGTTCTTTCCAGAAAAAAAGTTATAATTTTTTGTTTGTATATATTGCTAATGGGCTATTAGTTAAAAGTTTAAAGCAATGCAATATTAGGCTTTGTTTTTGTTTGGCTGTGCATCTCACAAGTAACAAATCTTATCTTACATCCCATGACTCAATGTCCTTTCATCTCTCCATCATGAAGTGATGAAAAGGTCAATAAAGAGAGATTATCTGAAAGGCTGTATAGACTCTGTATAGACTCGTGTCTAACATTGATATATGTTCATTGAACTTCCTTTCCAACTTTCTTTCCATTGATGTTTTTGTGGTGGTATTACTTAATTGGTGTGCAAAAATGTATGTGTGGGGGGTTATATAATATGTATATATTACAAAAATGTATGTTTTTAATTTGTAGAAGATGAAGTCGACAGTACAGAGAAGAAAATCTGGATCAGTGGTTATTAAAGCTTTCAAAACCAGACAAAGGTACATGCAGACACACACATTTACAAATGCGTGCCTGATGTTATCTTTTTAAAAATGTTTGTAATGGATGTTCATTTAAAACGTGGACCTGTTAACAACATCTGCTACAAATCTATTTGAAATATAATTGTACTTTCCCTTCATTTTCTCTCTCTCTCTCCACTGACACACACACACACACATACATAAACAATGGATTAACATGGATGTCTTTTTAGATCAATCTTTGACACATTCACAGAATCACAGTGAGGTTCAGAGAGCACTGCATATGTAACGTATGTCCTGTGTTCTGTTTTCACATCTTTTATTTTAAAATGTCTTGTTTCAATTTGCTTGTTCTAAATCAAAATGGCTTCTTCCTCTCTCTGTTTCTTACTGGTTGCTGTGTGTGTTTCCTGGTGTAGCTCATTTGCAGAGAGAAATCTCTGCTGCTGTGTGTGTATGAGGTCTGTCGAACCTTTTAGATCTTCTGAGAGTTTCCAGAGCCTTTTATTAATTTTAATGATGTTCAAACTCTTAATGTTGTGTCTTTTGTGCCTGTTTGGTCCACATGATTCTCCATTTGTTAGGAATGATGCTAAAAGTAGTTATTGAGTGTCTCTTTTTCATTCTCTCGCTGTCATTTGTAAGACACACACGCACATTCATTGTTTACAGTATAACTGACCAATCCCTTGGTACGGAGTAGAAGACACACTGTGCCTTATATAGGCAGGAATGCAACAGACATAAACACACACACACACGTTAAAAGAAAGCTGGCAATGTGCGTCATTCAGATTACATGAGAGAGAGAGAGAGAGAGAGAGAGAGAGAGAGCGATAGGAAGATCCCAGGGCATAATGATCACAAAATACAACAAGGCAATATTTGTGCCTTGTTTGTATTTTGCCTTTGTGCTCCTATTCTCTAACTGTAGGTGTGTTGATCTGTGTGTGGAATAACAGAGAACCTAACAAAGCCACAACGGAGAGCATAAACCACACCGAAATAAAACAGAAATGCAGTTTAAACTCATGCAGGTTTGCATCTCTGACGCATCTGGTTATTTTTATGTTAAGTGGACGGCACCTTCAGCTGATGTGTGTTTTGTGCGTGAATGCAGCTAAATGGGGCTTGTGACAGCGGTGATGAGATCCAGACTGACTCATGAGATTTATGAATGAAGGTGAGAGGATGAAAGAGTGGTGGATATATTGATCCTGAAGTTACTGGACTCCAGGTCGTGCCTAAAATAACCAATGCAGAGAAAAAAGATGAAAGTACTAGTAGAAAGTAAAAGAGCTCAAACGCAGAGTCTCTTAAAATCTCTTTCTTATTCTCCCTCTCTTACACACACATACACGCACACACACACACGCACACACACAAACAAAGACCTTTGAAGCTATATTGGTAAGGACCCCTCATAAATGCAGTGGTCCTCATACTGAGAGATTACATCCATGCTTTTATCCAAAACGACTACATGTGTTTCCTGGGAATCGAACCCACAACCTTTTGGCTGCTAACGCAGTGCTCTATAGCTGAGCTATAGAAATAATTCTGTTTCCTATACAGTACCACCTAACCCTCACAAAATCCTTTTGATTTGTCTGAATTCAAACTGGCATAAATATCTGCACAAGTCAGTTTTCCAACATATTTAATATTTTGGAGATATTTTTAAAAAAATTGGCCTCATAAGTAAGACATCAATTATTTAATTCTTTTCCAGCTGAACGGCATACGCTGTGAGTCATGTTTTTAACTGGCAGCAAATGTATTTTCACCAGAGTTCAGAGCTTCATTTAATTCTTTCAATCACAACATTAGTATATAATCAAGAGTATAAACAGCTGTCAGACTGCCATGAGGATTTTTCCAGACCCCCACCTCAGCTCCACCCCTCGAATTCAGAAACAAGCAAACATACAGAGAAAAGCAGGTGCTTTGTTCACGATGGTTATAATTCAGCTCCAGTCCTGATGATGCATTTAAGAACATTTTAACCTTCAACCAACAATGACCTCATTCTGTGTAATGTGTTTACAAGCTCAGAAGGAGAGTTTAAATGCACGTCGAAAACCTTATAGATGTGTGAACCTTTCACCATAAATATTTACTGTTTATAATAGCAAGATTCCAGCTATGAAATATTCCCTGTCAACATCAAATCTGAAAAATTCTTTTGCATGTTTTGTGAGCTCACATTTTGCCAAAGATTCTGACATCGGTTGCCAAGCTCGCAAACAATCAGTGTTTATGGGATATGCAGTAGACTACAGTGTGCGTATATATTCTACAGCTGTTTCAAACATGGGTTTTTGTTGCCTTTAAACAGTACAAACCATTTTTTGCTTGTCATTAGCATGTCTCTTTTACTGTCATCTAACGTTTATAATGTTACATTTGTGCATTTGGCAGACGCTGTTATCCAAAAGCTACTTACGTGCGTTCAAGATATACATTTGATCAGCATGTTTGTTCCCTGGGAATCAAACCCATGACCTTTGCCTTGCTAACACTAGCTACAAGAACACTGTACTAAAGAATAAAACTTCTGTACAACAGAATAAAATTGATCACTTATGAAAGCAAATGTTCTGTGATTTTTAAACTGTTGACTCCTGTGCAGCGATAGGTACGTGGCATGCAGCGTATCCCAGAATTCCATGCTGCTGATGGAAGCCCGTGCTCAGCTTACCAATGGCTTGAAGTCAAGAGAGAGACTTTTGCTGCTTTTTACAGATTCGCTTATTATCGCCAAAACTAAGTATGTCAATATTTTAGTGTGTGTTTATTAAAGCTGCAGTCTTTAACTTTTGGGGTAAAAATGAGCAAATCAGTTATTATTATCAGCAAGTACATAAAAGATCAGAATTCAACACCATCTCTCTACCCTGATTTGCAACAACCAGTTTATAATAATGATTTATAATTTGAGCTGTCAGGTCTGATTTCACAAGAAATGTCTTTCTGTTAACAAAAAGAAGATCCGGCTACTAATTTGCATACTTGTTTAGTATTTTGAACTTGTCATCCACGCTAAGAAAATAACTCTGCAAGTAACTTGCAATTTTATGTTTCAAACAGAGATGGCGGTAGAGAGGCAGAAGTTAAGAATTGCAGCTTTAAAATGTGCATCAGTCCAAAACACAACAAATCTTTCTGATACCTGGTTGTATGTGCACTAACGTTAAAGAGTTTGTCTGTTACAGGTCTTTATATCTAAAACTAAAGGCTTGTATTAGCCTCTCAGACATATGGCTGGCATCCTGCATTCATGTCATCACAGACAGGAAGGTCACCCTCAAGAACTCGTTTGTGATTGGCTGGCCGACCACCAATTATGTTGCCACTTTTAGGTAGGCTTCCAAAACAACACTTAATATTATGCTTACATATCTTACATCTGAGATCTTTGTAAATGTATATTTTTATATATGTATTTGTTCTTCCCCCTTTGCTTGATTGCTTCTGTTATCTTGCCTCTTACTTTCGATTCTACAGAGAAAATCAAAACTCTCTTTTCTCAATCAGTTCCTGTCTGTCTTTCTGATCTGTGTGTGTGTTTCAGGTCTAGCTAACAAAGCCCCAGTTCTTGTGCTGCAGGCAGTTAGAGAACTTACAATTTAGACAAAACTTGGCCATTTTCTTTGTGTTTAATCCGCTTTCAGAAATGATCCTGAAGGAAGCCAAAACATCAAATGTTTCCAAATGCGCGAGCTGTGTTGTTAAAGCGTGCAAGGTTTATTTTAATGATTGTGTCTGCTAAATGTATCTCACTTATAAATACAAGACTGGATCACATGGTCTTGGAGCTCTCATCGTGCAATGACCCTTTATATTCATGATGTACAGTAATTAGCACTTTGACACTATTCATTAGTGTGTGTGTGTGTGTGGGTGTGTTTGTGTGTATGTGTGTTTGTGTGTGTGTGTGTGTGTGGGTGTGTTTGTGTGTGTGTGTGTGTGTGTGTGTGGTCACAGTATTGGATTGAGTCATATGTTTGATTCACGCTGCTAGAAAGACATGAAGATAGATATGCAGGCCACCAGATATACAAACAAGACAGATAAAAAAAACATCATTATTATTGATTTATCTTTCAGTGGCGTTTATCTAAAAAAAATCAAATTGCTGTTTAAATGTTCAGCACTGCTTGAATAGATTTCAAATGAATCTATCATTCTCTCTCTCTCTCTCTCTTTCTTTCACCCTCAAAAACAGCTCGTCAGAAACTAAGCAGAGATGGTTGCAAGCTCTTCAGTGGTGAGAAAAAAAAAGATCACCCTAAAAGTATAAACAAAACTAAATGTACAAATAAATTCTACAGCAGAGTCTGACATGTATGATGGTGTGAAGTGTTTTTTTTCCAAACTAAATGTCTTCAGCTTGAACATTTGGTCAGTTTTCCCATCTGATTTTGTTTGTTTGTGATAATGTTTGGTTGATCAGGCACACCTGCAGAGTCAGACAGAGAGTCTTACCGAATGCTATTCTTCTTTACGTCCTGCTGATCTGCCACTCGGATGACGTCAGCCCAGCGGTACGCACTCTTCTTTGGGTTAATTTGGACCCCTCCCGGCCATCAGGGAACTAAAACTATGCCTCTGTTTATATGCGGTCTTTTGATTTTTATAGTTGTTTGTTTGTTTCTGTACATACTATTGGCTGTTAAGACCGTTGCCGTGGCAGTGGATGTCAACACCACAGCTGAAAATGTGATTCATTACATCATGCAACAGTACAAACTGCTGGTAAGTCATCCTTAAACCCCCAGGGTGGTGTAATACTAGTTTAAGCATTACCTAGTTAACCGCTTTAGAGGACAAGTGCAAGACATTGACCAATACAAATGAGAAATCCTTCTGTCTGCGTCTTAAAGCTTTTTACACTCAATATCAGCTTGTATCTTGGTTGATCTAACTGTTTGCCATACCCACGGAATGTTCTTAAAACGTTGGCTAAAAGTTCTCTCAAAGATATCAAAACTTTTTGGCACGAATGATTTTACGATAAGACATTTTCTTACGTTACGTGTCATATATATATCAAAACGTTATTATTAAGTTGTTTGCAGAACGTTTTAAAAAGTTACAGAGTTTAACATTTTTTTAAATAATGTTGTTATAACCAAGCAATCATTCAATTTTAACCAAGCAATAATAATTTTGTTAATATAATGTATAAAAAACCTGGACATTTTAAACGTTTCTAGAACTTTAAAAATATTTTTTTTTGTTCATTTTTGGTACTTAATGGAAATTTTATGGAAACGTTATTACAACCTAAAATTGCTCACTGGTCAGTCGCATATGAGGCACTTGAATTGGTAAACTTTAGATCAACATTTAGCCATTTAGTCCTTCTGTTGCTGACTGATATGTAGACATCAGTAACTCTATATAGTGCCGAGTTTGTCCAGTGGCATGTCCTGTGTTTTGATAACAGCCATTTCCTTTTCCTGCCTCTTTCCAAAACATAATAACCACTTCCTGTGTGCAGGGTGAAGTCTCGGACTACCAGCTGTGTGTGAACTACGAAAAAGAAGCGGAAACGTTCACTCTTATTGGTGAGGATGGTCAAACAGCACATGACCAAACACTACACACACTTTCAAAGACAAACATGAACATTCAAATAAATTATGAGTATTTAACTCTTATCATGTAACAATGGTCCTGGTATGTAATCCAGAATTGTGTTATTTTTCCTCTTGATATGTTATTGATCTTCATTCAGATAGCATTCAAGTCTAATTGTTGTCTAGTTGTTATCTATTTTGTATATCGTGAATGAGTGATGCAGTGATCTGCTTCCCGCACTGACCCGGCAAAGCAGGATGGACAGACGGAG
Source organism: Ambastaia sidthimunki (assembly GCA_036877625.1). Lineage (NCBI taxonomy): Eukaryota > Metazoa > Chordata > Actinopteri > Cypriniformes > Botiidae > Ambastaia > Ambastaia sidthimunki. Next base: position 12,137 of record JAZGTK010000052.1, read on the forward strand.
TTCGTCCAGAACAGTTGCATTCTGCCAGCCTTAACTGATCCTGATTTAAAACTGCAATCTGTAATGTTTGCCTCTCTACCGCCATCTCTGTTTGAAACAAAAACTGCAGGTTACTCGCAGAGTTATTTTCTTAACTGCTACGTTCTTCCACTGTTGTAAGAACAAGCCACAAGCGTTGCACGATTTACAGAACCCACACATGCGATATAATAGCTGGATATTCTTTCTGTTTAAAGATGGTCATTTCCTGTGAAATCAGACCCGACAGCTTAAATGATTAATCATAATTACTTTGCATTGTGAGTCTAGGTAAGCTTAGGTGATCGTCTTTAACGCTAATCTGTGATGTACGTGCTTAAGAACGGATTCTTGTTCATTTTTAACCGAAACATTTTTAACCAAACACAGATTGCTGCTTTAAATGAAAACAAGACAGATGAATCGCTGAACACGGCATATTTTTGTTTGAGTGTTTGATTGAAGCGGAAATAGAATGTTTGTGTCATACAGATATAAGAAAAGAGTGGCAGTGATTTTTTTTCCCCTTATCATACAGCAAATGGTCTTGGATGTTCATACGCATCTCGTGTCGTTGGATAGATGAAACTTTCTCTTCTTGAGATTTAATCTGGCTGCTCACTGATGAATGTCCAGGCATGACAGAAAATGAAACATAAACCTTTTCATTCTCATGATAGACAGAATCCCTTTGAGGACCCTCACAGACACATCACAGACACACACAAACCTCAGGTCACATGTAAGGCTACAGGATATGAGAGATTTACTTTCAGATAATAGAATCCAAACCTTTATCAAATGTAAAAGTGTGTGACTGGCTGCTGGACTTGAGGTGCTTGAACGTAGACTAAAGGTCAAATGAAGGCATATTGTAAGGCATATATTGTAATTAAAGCTTGCAGTTTGCCTCTCTACTGCCATCTCTGTTTAAAACACACAATCGCAAGGTGCTTGCAAGTTATTTTCTTAATATGGATGACAAGTTTAAATTCTAAACAACTTCTTTAAGAACAAGCTACTAATGCTGCACCATCTACAGTATTCAGACATGCGATATAGTAGCCGGATCTTCTTTCTGTTTACTGACAGACATTTCCTGCAAAATCAGACCCAACACCTCAAATTATAAATCTTTATTAGGATTTATTATTAGGCTTACGCTGTGAATCGGGGTAAGTGTAGGAGATCTTGTTGATTTGTCTAATCTGACCTGCTTAATAACTGACTTTTGGACATCTTAAACCAAAAACAGTTGAAGCCTGCAGCTTTAACACACACACAAACACACAAGCAATTGGAAGTAAATGCCAATACACCTTTTTCTTCCTGCTGTACAGCTAAAACATGCAATTTCCTGTAACCAAAAACTGACTTCAACCCCAATTTCCTGTCTTTTCTAGGCCACGAGTTTCCATTCTTCATCCTGCGTCATTCCCTGCGCAGTCAGCAGGAACACCTGCACGTGTCCAGCGAACCCCTCCAGGAAGTGTTTGGTGCTGCCCAGCAGACAGACGCAACAGTCAAGACCCCTTACTTCACCCTTAAAACGAAAACACACACTCCAGGTGATGCACCTGCCACCCACACAGCACCATCACTCACACCTGCTTTAATGTCCTTCAACTAGTTGTTCTAAAATGTGTTTCCTGTACATCTGAGACATGTTGAGATTTGAATGTCTCAACTAGTTGTTCCAAAAGTTTTCTGTACATCTGAGACTGTTTTTAATGTCTTAAGTGGTTGTCCTAAAATTTCTTTTCCACAAAGCTATTGCAATTCTTCAGAATAGTAAAAGGTGCTATGTACAGTAAATGAATTTGAACTGAACGTGTATGTTTGCTGTCTGGCCTTTCTCTGTACGGTAATGAGGATAATTACTGTATCTGGTGGTATTAAAATAATATCTGATAATAATGAAAGCGTTTGTGAGGAGTCAGAAGCGTGAGAGCTCCGGCTGTGAGGTATTACAGGGCTGATTGATGTATTTCTGTGGTAATTCTATTATTTACTTTAACAGCCAGTGTTCTGTTCCTCATTAACAGCAGATGCCCATGACACAAAACAGAATGAAGCTTCTTAAATAATACGGTGGGACTGTTTATATTTCAGGCTGAGCTGAAGATGTAAGAGGAAGCAGACACAGTGTTGTTGAGTATAATGGACTGCCAGGTTTACAGTTTCTTTGACAGAACTGTTTTCTGCAGGCAGACTGGATTGCCTCCATCTGCGGAGATGTGCTGGATGTTTTGTTGCCAAGGACCCAGCTAACAGTTTTATGTTGTTATAACATTTCCGTAATGTTTCCATTGTTACTTTGAAAGTTTGAAAAGATTTCTGTTGACCTTTGACCTTTACATCATAATTACACATATGAGCAGAATTAGTTTGCCATGATTGTTTTTCTGCCGTGCACACATGAAATATTGTGAAGAGAAACCATAAATATTTGATTGATTCAAAGGATTTACACATAATAGAATAATAAATCTCTCTTACAGTGTTATCAGAAATGTAAATCTGTCACAATTGCATAAAACCCATGAGCATTTTCTTATTATCATATGATAATAAGCTATTTGAATTCCTGTCACCAGTGATGTTAAACAGTAATTGATTGTGTGTTAAGGTAGCAGCTGGGTCACTTATTAGTAATAAGATCCCTGCGTTCAGTTCTGAATGAGGAGCGTTGGGAGCGTTCAGTACAATCACACAGGATGGAGGCTAATCTGACCTTCCTTCTCTGAGAATATCTCACGTCTGACTCCATCCCAAAATGATGCACACACTGTTACACGCCACAGGAAGATTTGGCAGATAGATGATGGAAAGATGTTTGGATGGACTGAATGGAACTGGGACACGAGGACCGTGATATAGACGCATGCTGTGAGGAAACATTTGATGGAACGAGAGTTGCAATGTCTGTCCGTTTTTCTCTTCCAGCATAAATTGCAGGAGCGAAAGAAAGCAGATTCTCTAAAACATCGCAGATGTTTCTCTAACGATTCTGAATCAGTTCTTAAAATTTCAGAATCTATTCTGTTCAAATCAAGTCATGGTGATTAAATTAAATGGGTCATCAAATTTGAAAGCGACTCTGAGTGAATCAGGGGAGTTGAAATCTTACGGAAATTAATAACGGCTCACGCTCAGCCGTGATTTGAACTAAACGCAAAATCAATTCTGAATTTGTAAGAATGAGAAGGATTGCGATGCATCTAAGAATTAACTTTCACAAGCCTAAATACAATTATCTATATACATTTAAAAATCTATAGATAAAAATATACTGCAGCATAAACATCATTTGGAAACACTACAATGGAAATACACCTGTGTACTGTAAAGCATGGATATCTTTTCTAAAACCTGTTTAATGAAATATATTTTGGTGTCAGTAGTCTGTTGTAGTTTGTTGTTGGCTGATTACTAGACATCCTGTATTACAGAATCGAGAAAACAATACAGCATCTCCTCCAGTAATGCATTTACTAAAATGTGCTCTGTTGTGTTTTACTATCAGGTGCTTTGCTGAAACACAAAAGAAAGAGGTCTTTGATTGGTTGGGCTCTGAGGAGGGGACACCTTAACCAATCAGATGACCATATTGAGCCAGATCCCGCCTCCCATAAGTTATTCGGCCAATCTCTTTCCTCCATTTGTCCTGATGGAAACCTGCCAAAGCCAATAATGGTAAGGTGTACTAAGGTGTACTAATTTGTACTAAGGTGATAACTGGCTAGTTTAAGTATTTTAGAAGCATTTAAATTTGCTTCTAAAAATTATTACGGTTTTTATTACGTCCTTATTCCTGATGTGTGCTGTAATCACAGCTTGAGGTAAATGATGTTATTATGACCATTTACATCATGGCTCTTGGGTCTTTTGAGCCTTTAACCTTGTGTTTGATCTTAAGAATACTGAAATCATTTTACTTATAAACAGAGCCCTAATTATGAGACTACGTCAGCACTTTAAGAAGCTAAATATAACGTTTTAAAATCACCACTTATTTCTTTGTTAGGTCAGATCAGACATTTGTCCACCATTTTTCTGTGTACCCAGGACCTGCTATATCTTCTGTTCTGTGAGGGTCCAGAGACCTGTGGAATCTTCCGGCGTTCCGCAAATGCGAAAAACTGTAGGATTCTAAAGGAGCGAATGAATTCCGGGAAAAGCATTTCATTGCGTGAAGGATCTGTGTTCGTGTCTGCGTCTCTTATTACAGTCAGTAGTCGTGGTTTAGTCATCCCACTAAATCTGAACTCAACAGCTGCTCTGAATACAGTATAAATTCACACAATCAGTCTGAATCTGCATCACCAATTAATATCAAAGGGATATTTCATTGCCCACTGCAGCTAATTCCTTGAGTTTTGTTACAGTGATTTGTGTGTGTGTGTATATTTGCAGGAGTTTCTGCGCAAACTGCCTGGTGGTGTGTTATGTTGTGACCTGTATGACGAGTGGATGGAAATTCTGCAGATCGAAGATGAACAGCACAGACTTTACAAAGTCAGGCGGTGAGAACAACATATATAGTATATAGTATTTGTGTGTGTGTGTGTGTGGATGTATGTATGTATATCCACACACACACACACACACACACACATGCACACACACACTCTATTTTTAGTGGATACCAGTGCAACTCTGAATATGTCACCTAGCAGGTGAAAAGATTTTCAGGTGCTTTCTGACCTCCCACAGTGTGGAAAATAATACCAAGACCTGCTTGCTGTAATCGGCGCTTTAAAAGATTTATTGTGTTATATGGCTCCCTGTCCAAATCTCTCGAGTCTTTATAACTTCTTAAAATGTCACATTTGTACTGAGGGGCCAAAGCCTTATATATAGCTTTAATATTGTATATAACATTTTGTGTTATTGTCTTATGCTGTATGGGCTGCTTTGGAGTTGCCTGTAACTGTAAGTAAATCATTATCTTTACAATTTACTTACCGTCACTTTCACCTTGTGTTGCTAGCTTTAAATTGACTTGTTTAATGAACACATTACTAATACATGAGGATTGTCATATGAGCATTTGTGTGGGACGTGCCATGCCAGTTCATTCTGGATTCTGGGAGTTTTTTCTTGTCACGGTCTTTGGCTTGTTCACCGAGGACACCGGGTAACAATTTCCTGTTGCTTTGAAACAACACACATCACTGGGTTTATTGGTGTGTATGTGTTGTTGCGTTTGTCCAGTTTGCTCACGCAGCTGCCGGGGGAGAATGTGACTTTGTTGTGTCACTTGTTTGGAGTGCTGTACAGGATACACAACCATTCTCACGTCAATCAGATGACAGCCGCGAATCTGGCCCTCTGCATCGCACCCAACATGCTCTGGAGGTCACCACAGATCAGTGCAGAGCTGGAGGGAAAGAGTGCCTTACAGGTAAACCAGTAACTAAATTCACAAGCACAGGTGACATATCGCTACCTTAGAATTATTGACATATTCCTACACTATTAAAGGTCTTTTATTATTAAAAATGCATTTTGGGTGTTTAATTTGAAAAACAAAAAGGTTCAGTTTTGGTATTTACAATGCAATGCAAAAACTTTAAACCTCAATATCTCAAAACTGGTCAAAACGCAGATAGAACCTATAATTCTAAGGTATCGATATGTCCATCAGCAGGTAGACAGGTAAATTTACTTTTAAAATAGGTAAATTTCAGCAGTAGTTTGTAGGTTCTGATACAAATACATAAATGGTGTCACAGCTGGACATATCAACCACCCACATCAACTGGGCTGAGGAGAAGCTTTCCAGCCCAGTAACCAGGAGATTATTGGTTCAAATCCCTGTGAGAAGGTCCAGAGGTTTTGATTGGGTGCCACAGAGCAGAAAATAGTAATTTCTATTTCTTTGCCAGTTTGCGCATCACAGCCGTCTGACACCAGATTTTAAACTGTCACCGGCAGAAGCAAATTACTTCCATTATTGTCAATGAAGCTATTTGCACTGGAGACATGTTCAGTGTTTTCAGTATTCAGTTATTCAGTGTTTTCTTGTTTATTTGACCAGTTAATCTGAAAAATATATATATATATATATATATATATATATTATATATATAAANNNNGTTCACTAATGCAATGTATGCTCAATAAATTTAGCGACTGCAAACTGTGTAGCCGTGTATATATATAATTTATTGAGCATACATTGCATTAGTGAACGGACTAATAACTCACCAGCTTCATTGCTCCAATGCTAACACAGACTGGAGACTCAATCAGTCACGTCTAGCGTCAAGAGTGTTAAACTCCTCACCTCAGTTTAACATCACTGTCATCACAGGCTTCCTTTCTGAGGAAACCCCTGAGACTCAGTGATGAAATAAGCGGGCACTCACTTGAATTTGAAATACGCACTCTCTGAGAGAGATGTTGAAGGATGGAATGGCCAGAGCCCACTTCAGTTTGCAAACCACAAAAAAACACACAAAGCTCATACCTCAAGAGGAACTAATAATTCCTTAGCAAGCAAACCCTGCATTGTGATGCATCTCATGGCTGTTGGCTTAGTCCTGAAGACAAACAAGATTTCCTCATGCAACTCCGTGATAGTTCAATATCACTATTTGGCATTCGGACAGGAGTGGAAAGTTAGTGGAGCATAAATGATTGAAAAAGGTTCTTAACTCATTTTCTATTGCTTTTTATGTCAGTCAGTGTCAGGTGACACATTTATTTAGGTGTCATAAGTGATTAAATTAATCTGTAATATACATTTAATCTGTAATCACTGCAGTCCACATTCAGAATCTTATGTGTGTGTATGTGAAGCCAGAGATGGGAAATAAGCAAAGGGAAGAAAAAGACGGAATATTATGGAAACTCCTTTCTCTCCCATGAATTTGAGTGTTTGAGAGATATGCAGGACATGACTGAAATTCCATCTTTTGAAGAAAAGCAGTACAGTGTGCGTTGCCTGGATACCTAAAAGAATTCCTCGGTCACTATAGCAACATATTTATTGGGTTTTCAAAAGGCAAAATTGATCCAAATTCAGTTTTCTGTTACCAAAATCTTTCATGAATGAGGCAGGGTGAATATATTAATACTGCCCTCCCTGCACAGAAGCACAACTGCTGATTTTATTCACATGCATTAACGGCCCACCGGGGGGCTGGAGAGGTAAATCTGACTCAATGCTTTACATTCATGCCGAGTTTCATAACCTGATTCATTAGATCTGATCCATTGAAAGTAAAAGTGTCAACTCACAATTGTATGCGTTCGTTTAACTAGCATTAACTAGCAGTGTTCCTGTAGCTCAACTGGTAGAGCATTGCGTTAGCAGCGCAAAGGTTGTGGGTTCGATCCCAAGAAACACAAGTACTGATAAAAATGTATACCTTGAATTCACTGTAAGTCGCTTTGGATAAAAGCGTCTGCCAAATGAATAAATGTAAATAAATGTAAAGAGCCTCCAGCAAAATTGTTTAGAAATTGATTTTTTTTTTATCACATTCTCATGGGGGTCTTCACGTGTATAGATGAGAAATTTCACACACCCAGAAAGAAATATGGATTTCTGTGTATTCAATGTGTTGAGTGTGGTGAGTGTACTGGCATATGAAGCCCATTTCAATGAGTGCTTTAATAATCACAGAGACTGTGTGTGTTAATATAAAATAATTACATGAATTTATTTTAATATCTCATTAAAAATGATGATATTAAGAATTATGAATTATTATGAATGAAGATGAATCAGAGATAAAACGAGTAATTCGATGTAATTTCACCATCTAAATGCAACGTGCATTTGTCTGTTTGTCGCTTTAATTTTTTGTGCATTGTGGCATTAACTGAGATCGCAAATAAACTGGATCAGTGAGTTCAGACAGCAGTGTGCGTGCTGAATGAAAGCAGGCTATTAGAGTGGAGACACACTGTTAGTGTGGTTGAAATAGTTCATCATGTTCAGGGCTACAATGATGCCGTCTGTAAAGATCAGCGGGAGTCGATCACTAGATAGTCATCACTGGACAGCGTATCATCTGCCTGCAGCCACAGAGAGTTTCTATTAAACACAGCATTACCAATGCAGAGCTTTATATTGTCATTACTGTTCTCCATTATACGTTTAATATACTCGTTTGTACCCGAAACATTGGTGAGAAATCTTGCTAGGATTTTGGTGTATGTGTTTTGAAGACCTTTGAAAGCAAGGAATTTTTTCAGGAATGAGACAAGCTGCGGCGCACAAAAAGAAAAAAATGATATGCATGCGCTTTACAGACACATGCATCAGGGTCACATAGTCTCTGCGCTATGAAACGCTAAAGTAATGTCTAAACACTCTTGAATTAGCAGAAACAGCGCTAGGCAACTAGCATACGCCATGTGACCACCTTCGTCACTGACATGCTCAGGGGAATAAACAAAGCATTAATCTTCGGAAAACTTTTAACAAATCATAAACTTGCAAGAACTGCTTCGTACACAGTCGGAGAAACATGCTAACTCCACTTCAGTCTCCACTATATGTAGTGCTACAGCTGACATTAACATCTGAGGACCCGCAGTGTCTGTTTTCCATACTGATGATGACTTGATTTTTTTTTCTGTTTGCATGTGTCTTTAAGGTTGCCCTGCTCATCCAGTACCTGATTGAAAGCACTCCTGCCGTATTTGGAGATGATCTGGAGACTTTGTTCACCAGGCAGATAAATTCAGGGCAGGAACTGCATGAATCCACAGGTAATTCTGTAGCGATGCACTTTGACCCTTTTTATACTGAGATGTAGACGACAACTGAGGTAACTTACAGATAACGGTTAACCTGTTTGACACGGTTCACCCGCGCACACATTTAACCTGCCCACAGGTCTAGTCTCACTGTGCGAAGGCCACATCGCTAAACAATTAATGAATTGAAAGCAAAAATCTATTAAGAGCCTTTGAATAGTTTGTATAACTGCCAGCTTTGCTTGAATTCGCAACCTTAGACTCCAGCGTGGGTTCAGAATATTAATAAAATGCCACATAATGTCATAATGTCAAACAGTGTGTGGTTTTCAACAATAAGCCTTTTTTAAAAATACTTATGCTACATTGATGTCTTTGTTGAAAAGATCTGGGAGAATTTCTGTGCTGGTTTATTCTGGTTAGAGGTAGATTAGGTAGATTTGGTTTGCAGTGGACGAGTTTATACGTCTTGACACCGTTGATTACACGACTAACAAATTCTGTTAATCAAGAATACCACCATTAAAAAATAAAATATATAGATAGAATAAATAAATGGTTAAATGAATAAATGAGAAAACATTTCTGTATACTAATATACTGTTATTTATCTGCATATAAAAATGTTCTCATTGGTATCTGTTTTTACTTTTTCTAAGCAATTTTAGAAACAGTCAGAATCTGAGACAGTGTTGATGCCTAAAAGAAACATTACTGAGACTTCCTGAGCTATGAAAGAGCAACCAAAGATAAAAGACCATAATTGTAAACAGAGTTTCTCATGGGTTTTGTGTGCAACATTTAAAGAACGTTTATACACTTCTTTATTTCTTCTTGTATAGTTATATATTTACGTTTATTTCTTTTTTATTTTTTTTTCTTCCTTATTTCTTTCTTCTTATTTTCTTTAATTGTGTGAAAAGGCAAAGCAGTTCCCCTCTGGGATTAATAAAGTTCTTTGAATCTTGAATCTTAGTCCAGCATGATCTTTGCGGTTCGGTCACGCTCAGGATAAAAGGTGAACGTTTGCCCTGTTTCATAGTTTTTCGGAACAACCGACAATCAGTGTAGCTAAAAAAAGTGATGAAAATGTTTTGCAAAAGTCAATTTTGTTTTCCGTAGAATCTTTTTCTTTCTGCTTTCAGACGTACTTAACTGCCAGCTCCAGACAGTCTGACAAACCCTTTACTCAGGGCTGCTTTTTTCAAAGCACTCTGTACCGTGAGTCATGATGGCCTGATAAAAATAGCCTTTGGGTTCCTATTTACTCACTTCAGCGCAGCATCCACAATAAAATCAGATCCCCCTCCCCCAACTTTCATATTTGTGGATTTAGCAGCCTGTCCTTTTAATAGGGGTTATAATATTAAAGCTGGAGGTTCGAACTAAAGAAGGGGTGACCTATAAACTGGAGAGATCCCATGTCAACATAACTGCTAACTGCATGCTTGTCTGTCTTGCAGTATGATTTATTCTGACCATCTACTGAACAAGTGTTTAAATGCATCTTACACTAATTTTGTAAACACAATCTTATAAATCGTGTTTAAAATGTGTTCAAAAAACCTTTTGATGATGTAAACATATCTTTGTCACTTTACATTTTGATGTCAAGATCAGGGAAAAACATCAAAATGTACACATGCATCATATTGTCTGTTTTAAAAAAAAACTGTTTTTTAATAGTTGTTAGCATTTTATCATATAAAATTAGTTTTTGTTATAAAGTCAATGCTCAATGTTTCATAAATATGTTGTTTTCTTGGCTAAATATGAAAACGTTTCTAATATGTGTTTTAATATTTTAGATCATTTTAATAGCAAACACAATGTGATTAAAATGTGATTGCTCTCTGATGCCGCTATTAGCTGTTGTGGTCAAGCTAATGAAAATATGTCTATATATAAGTGACAACTGTTTTTTTTCTAGATGGCTCCTATCTTCAACACTCATCCTCAGAAGACACAGATCAGGATTTTATTGCTTCACCCCCCTTCTCTCCTGAAGTTCACCCCCTTTTCTTTCCTCTGGCTGCCCTTTCTCTTAAAGAGAAGAGGAGAGCGTTCCCATTTCACACGGATATGCCGTCATCACAGGGAACATACAGCTGTGGAACGCTGGACTCGATTTCATCACATTCCACCTCTTCAGTGAGCATGCTGGAAATTGGCCAACTCAGCCCATCACGTGATCGATGTCTCTCTGAGCCTTCAATGTATTTTGCAACACCCAAAGCGCAGGTTCCGATTCATGCTCCTGTTATCCGGCAATCTAGCTATGATGCAGCTGTAATAGACAGTCGAAATGAGCAGTCACGAGGCTCCGTGGGCTTGAATGCAGAACAGCAATCCCACAATTCTGGGCTGGGTACAAGGCGCAGACGCTACACTTTCTGGAAGTCACCACAAATCCCCAGTCGTTTCAAGCACCCTGCGCAGAAACTAGCCAGCATGTCGAGTCTGTCTTCTGCCACTACTTCCTCTCTCAGCTCATTGGATAGCACGCTGTCTTTGAGTTCTGCTGATCCAATCCCAAGCCCTCAAGATCAACAGTCCCGCCCTTTTCTGTTCGGGGCTGCTGCGAGACTGCGGCCTCTCACACCAGAAATGTCCAGAAAGCGATGGACAAATGTTTTTACCTATGAAGAGGAAGAGAAGGTAGACACGTGGGGTAAGAGAGATCAGGAGACAGAAATCCAGAAAGCAAGGGAATTTAAAGCATCTTCTCATGAGCCTCACGGAGAGAGAGCGGCAATTGTGGAGAGCGAAAATCCCATGAGCTCTGAGCTCTTCTGTGATATCACAGAGCCTAAAGATGTTCAGCAGCAATGTGTCTCAGACTGTCAGGGTCTTTTTGAGAGTGTTTGCAGCATGGGTTTTGCTCTGAATCCAATAAACTCCTCTGACGCATGCAAAACGCCCGATGTGAACTCGCCAGCAATCCCTCATCATCTGTGTACCACACGGACAGTCCCACAGGCGAAGCAGATCAGTAATGAGATGCAGGAGTCTGAGTTAACAGAAACACTCGCAGACACACCAGGAGCAACGAAGAAGCGACTCGATACCAAAACAAAAAACTCTGATAGTCCGCTGGGGCGTTTAAATGCACGCTCAAAAACACATGTATCCGGTGAGCAGAAAGTCAACAGAATGAAAATCACGTTTTTCCCCTCTGCAGAAAAGGTGATGTTAAAAAATTCTAAGGTCACAGATCAAACTGCTGACATCACAAAGAGTGTCTCTATGGAAACGGCGCAGAAGGCGGGGCCAGGTTTCACAGAACAAAAGGAGGGAAAAGGGGGCCATTCAAGTCCTGTGCATATTCCCCAAACCATGTTTTTTGGTGAAAATGTTCCACTGGTGTTAAGTACTACACCATCACCTCCAATATCAGTCCAGGAGAAAACACACTGTTCTGATTCTCAGGACGTGGGCATGAAAGACACAGGAGTGTGTGGTGGGGCTGATGTTAGCATAATCAGCTCTGACAATGATGTTAGCAGCAGCGTATGCAGTGACCTAGATGAGAATACTGTTCAAAATATTAAACCTATTAGTCATGACAAGGATATCAATTGTAGCGTGACCTGCACTACCGATGACCTGCACAGCACTGGTAGCAATATTGATGATGCCCACCGCGCTGTTAACATTAGCGGCGGTTATAGTGCTAGCCGCGTTATTAAGCTCTTTCATGGAAATGCTAATCAGGACACCTCATCTCCAAAACCTGCTAGCAAATTCTCAGGAACTTTTCGACACACAATTAGCATTAAGTTCCCAGTCAATGTACGCAACAGAGTTCCAGCACAAAACAAGCCATCGACATAAGCAAGTTCTTTCTGGTTATGTAATGCTTCGCTTTAATAAAGTGCTTCTGTTTGTAAGAGTGAGTGTGTGCGGTAAAACCAGTCTGGCAGTCTGCAGAAGTGTCGCATTGTGCATGCAGGTGATGGGGAGAGTGAAGGAGTTTTTTTAAAGGCTGCTTGTGGAGTAGCACAGCAGAGATAACACAGAGATCTGGGAGTGAGGTGTGTACAGTATGGTGCTGTGAATGAGAGGATGATAATGAGGCAGAAGGGTTCGCCGTGGAAACGGTGGGTGGGGATGATGACATGCAATGCAAGAAAAAAACTGTGATATGAACATTTGATAATTCTGCACATGAAAAGTGTGTGTGTGTGTGTGTGTGCAGAGTGAAGGTGTAATGAAAAGGCATTAGTGTATAATTGAATAAATATTTAAATACTCGCTCCTATATATTTATGTGCTTTATAATATGTGAACATCTATTCATTTAACAAACTCTGAGAACATAAATCAACATGCAGGCTGTTGTGGAGTTTAATATTAAAAAAGCTTTATTGGCAGTGCTGTTATATTACATTTACTTATTATCAAGCCATCATGTCAATCATCAGGCCAATATGTTCTGTTTTTCTTTTTTTAAAAGGTCATTGTCCTGCCAATTGATGCTTTTAAATGTTTAATTCCTCTCAAGTGCTTGAATATGAATTTGTTTCCGCTCTATAGAGCATCCACTTTTTTCTATGCAGCTGAACAAAAGATTATTTTCATCAGCAAAATTGTGAGTTGATATATTTTTTCCATACTAAAACCAATCAAAATGGTTTATTAGTTATATATATATAATAATATATTTTGCTCACCTCCAGAACATTATATTAAATCTCCGAGACACTCAATAGGAACATCCATTTATTGGCATTATTGATGTTTTAAGTGCATGTTTTACCATCAGGTAATGTTTTTCCTTATGGAACATTCACGAAAGAGGCTCTGTTGTTGGGAATTTGCGTTGCAGGAACGTCCACTGAAAGGCTGCCACGACCTCAATGGCTGATTCATGTCGTGCCGTCCAATCAGAGCTGATGATTTGACAGGAAGGGAACAAAACTCTTGCCGTGAATCATCTAACTGTGCACATGGGGGCGTCACTGTCACCCACAGATTCATTCAGATGTTTCTTCAATGTTTTTCAGCTGCACCTGCTGGTTTGTTCCGAGCCTGCGTGTCACCCACAGAGCACAGAGTATAAATACCCTCAGTTTTCATTTCTTATAAAACTCACATCAAAAACAAGAAGCTTTTTAACAGTTTTACATATTTTACAGACTTGTAGCTATAAGCAAAGAAACAGCCCAAGCTAACATCAGATATTCTGTGTGTGTCTGAGAGAGAGAGAGATGTGGTTATTATCTGTGTATGTCATACAGTAGCACCCGGCTACATACTGTAAATGAAATCACGTTGTGACATATTTTCATTTATGCAGCTGTCCCATTAAGTCTTTGACCAGCTGCTAGTATTGCTTTGCTGTCCATGGATATTAAAAGTTATTTAGGAGATACATTTTGCTATGCCAGTGTCTTTGATTTTGTCAGGCTCTTTGCTATGCTAGACTGTACAGGCGTAAATACTGTTATAGGTAGATATGAACCTTGTATCTCAAGATTACCGTATGTCTTCAGATGGCTCCCAATAATACTCACAATAATGTATGAAATTATTATTTGAGGAATAAATGGAAACAAACACAATCCGTTTCATTATTTATGATTCATGATATTTATGATTTATGATTGAAACTGTTTAATTGTATTATTTTAGAGCTTTACTTTACACATTTTAACCTTTACTTTACACAAACACAGGTACACAAAGCCTCAGAAATGCCACAGACACACAAACACAGAGATGCACAAAGCCTCGACTGTGCCATAGACACACAAACACAGACAGTTATAATGTAGCAAACTGAGCTAATTCGTTCCGGTCATTGATTATGATTGGCTGAGCCGTGTTATTAATTACTCTATACACATACACCTGTGACCTCATTAGTGAAGGCGTGGGGGGGTGTTCATTAGTGAATATCCCCTTAGCTGTTCTAACTTAACTGTAAATAACTGCTACTTGTTTGGCTCAAGTGTTTCAGTAAGAGTGTTTCAGGTAGACCGTTAGCAGCACAAAGGTTGAGGGTTCGATTCCCAGGGAACACGTACTGACAAATTGTAGACCATGAATGCACTGTAAGTCGCTTGGGATGAAAGTGTTGCCAAAAGCAGAAATGTAAATGTAATATTAAGGGAATAAAAATCCGGTTTGTGCAGGAATGGTTTGTGGAAAAAAGCAATAGATTTCCCACCATGCCGTACCCAGCAACCTTCAACAATAACGTCTGGAATGGACAGAAATGCCTTGTCTTTTTCTCCTGCAGTATAGAGTGAAAGCTTGATTATACATTTCATTTGATGAATTTTGCTTTGTAAATCTGAATCAGAGATTTGTGCAGATGTTCCAATGCCTGAAAAACTTAAAATAAACCAAATAAAAGGCTGCATTCTGCTTCATTTGTATATCAAACATTTCATATCAACCGCTTTTACTGAAACACAAATATTGGACTCAAAACCAATTAGCTTCAAAAACAAACTGTTGATCTTATCATTGATATGCATCATAAAGTGCACTAGAATTATAAACATGTATTTTTATTTAGGATTGATTAGGATTGCTCAGACCTCAGCTTTTTACATACATTTCTACTCATACTTCAGGGATAAGACCCTAGTTATGCCCCTAAAGCTTCCCTGCCCCCTGGAATAACCCTTAAATAAATCAAAGATCCTTTAAAGATCTTTTAAAGTTCTTTGAATCTTTAAAGAAGTCTCCGCACTTCTTTAGAAAACCGACCATCTTTAGAAAACCTCCAGGCAGCTATTTTAGTCATATAAGACCAAGTCCAGTCCGTATTTGAATGATGGAAGACAGATATCTCTAAAATCACTGTAGACTTCTGATCAGCTACTAAACCTGACATTAACTGTCCCATAAATGCTGTTTCTTAAACTCAAATTGCATTATAAATTTATTGCACGGTTTATATTCTAATGTATCGTGTGCTAATAGTTCACAAACTGACTTCGGAAGACCCTTTAATTTATTTCATTACACCTAAGAGCTTTTTCACCTCATTTCTTTGTGTTTCTCTGTTATATCGGTGCCGGAGGAATGTCTTCACTCATCAACACTGTTGTTTATTTTGCATGCTAATCCAGGCCCTTGATCTTCAGAAATGCTGAGTCTCCGCATGGCTGTCTGTCTAATTTATCTGGTTTGTACTTTGATCATGCAACCACAGAAGCAATTATGTCGGTCTGCAAAGTCGTCTGAAAATCACACCTTGCATTGCTTTACAATTACTGTTGAAATGTTCAGTTTTGTTTACGTGTCTTGATCCAACTCAGATCTGAATTTAACAGCCCTGTGCTTTTTCTCTTTATTTCAGAATGGGGAATCGAAATAAGTGTAATACCTGGAACTGATTTTCATGTAAGTGAACTGACATTTATTCATGTTTTTTTATCTGTCATTATTCCTGATAGGTGGCAGTTCTCACACTATGAGCTTGTTCGTACATATTTATAATTATCCCTGATGCTGTATCTTTGTGAGTCAATCTATTTTTGTTCAGCCATGTTGTAAATATAAAGATGCTACTCCTTTCCAATTCAGTACAGGAACAAAAATCAGTTTAATAATGCATAAAGAAACATGCTTGTCCTACAAACATAAGTTGTTGTTGACTGGTTTTTAAAACAGACTCACTCAATGTTTTGTTGTTTTGCGATACCCATAAAATATAATTGTTTGTAGCAATATATTAAATTTTGTTAGATAATTCGCTACCCTAGAATTATAGGTTCTGTCTGCGTTTTGACCAGTTTTGAGATATTCGGGTTTATTTAATTTGCATTGCATTGTAAATACCAAAACTTAACTTTTTTGTTTTTCAAATTAAACACCCAAAATGCATTTTTTTTAAAAGTAAAAAACATTTAATAGTATCAATAAGTTATATTAGAATAAGAATATGTCTATAACTTAATTTTGACAAAAATGTCAGATAGAACCTTATAATTCTGAGGTAGCGTTCGTTTTCATTGAAAGTAACATGTGTATGGTGTATAGACACAATTGCAGTAAGATCTTTGTCCTATTATATTATTTTCAGTAGTTTGATTGCTGTCTTAGACAATTTCTATAATTGAATTAGCATGTGAATTAAAATGGATATTCTACTCCAATCTTCCTTTTGAAACACTCTTCACTAAACACTTGACAATATTGGGCCTTCCACAAAATAACCTACAGTCCCTCTTATGTATGTAAATAGTACTGAAGAGATCTTGTGTTGTAAGGATTTCTTTTCTTGTAAATGAAGGTTTGGACATAAAGCGATACGTATAGATGTTAAAAGCTATAGTACATTTTGCTCTGTCATTGCATCCTATGCAGTGAAGCTATTTGTAGAAGCTATTAAAAAAAAATTGTGTGTGTGTATGTACAGTGCATGTATATTAATATACATCTATGCATATCAAACGTATACCATCAAACTCATCCTAGCAACTCAGATCAAAGATTTCCCTGTCTTTGGGAATTCCTCAAGGACAGCCAGAAGCACTTGACCAGCTGAGGGTCAGGCTGAGGGTCAGGCTGAGGGTCAGGCTGAGGGTCAGGCTGAGGGTCAGGCTGAGGGTCAGGTGTCAGGTTGTTCTGTGCATGATACAGAGAAAATGGCTTGTTGACTGTTTTACAGATGTGTTGAGTACGACATGCAAAAATGACTGAATTTTAAACCCACATATATATATATATATGTGTGTGTGTGTGTGTGTGTGTACAGTATATGTGTGTGCATGAATATACATACATCTGTGTATGTATATATATGGTATATATATATAAATTACTCATAACACAGCCATCAGCTTATAACTCAGTACACTCAGAAAATCAAAGGTAGAGCCACGTGTTTTTTATACATTATTTATTTGTTCAAATTACAACACTGAAAATACAAGCTTTTGTAGCATAAAATCGATCAATCGATGATCAAACTCTCTATTGACAGACAACATTTGGGCTGTCTAATGTGTGTTTCTCGCTATAAATCTCAAAAATCATCTTTTTCGTGAAATTAAGCAGAACCTTGTTGCATCAGCTGTTTTAAAGTGTTCGAAAGTATATTTAAACACAGATATTATATCATTGTATTGTTATTATTTTTATCTTTTCAGCTATGAAACAAATGGAGGAAACAGAAGGAAACAGGTACAAGCTTTAATATTTTACTGCATTTTACTTTAACTTTATGGGTAACTCATATTACTCATAGAAAAGCACATGGTCAAGGACCAAAAACACTATATAAATAACAGCACATGTAAAGTAACACACGTCACACTGCAGATTAAGATAAATTTTGAAATTCATTCCTGCAGAACTGTGACAAATCCAAATAGATGTTTGTCTTTCACACACAGCGTGGACAAACACTCACCCGCCAATGTTCACATCACGCTTGATCAACCAAGACATTTAACTCAACACAAATAAAGCCAAAATACATTTAGCTTCTCGGTGGCTGAATTGTAAATCCTCATGTTTCATAAATAATCATCTCATAAATAAATTCAATTATCATATGACAGAAAACTTTGAGACTGTTTGTGGTATTCAATGCTGCTCGAAACAGTTTGAAAAAAGTCTTAAGTCTTAATTGTGGTTTTGTTATTTTGAAATGTCGCTAATTGCTGATTAGTTCCCTTAATATTCTTACATAGTAAACACCCCCCCCCCACCCCACCCCCCCACCCCCAAAAAACACAAACCCCCTGAAGATTTCTTGAATGTATGAAATATTGGCTTGTGTTGCTATGGCACCACAGAACTGGCACACAAAGACTGCCTTGAACTGAGAACTGTTGCTGGGGAAATTGAATATCAGACATTCCAGCGTTTTCAAAAAGAAAACTCTAAGATCCTTCATCAAACACAGAATGTCTTAAGCTCAAGAGTTACTTGAATTTTACAGTACTTAAATTCTAAAAAATACTTCCCATATGCAAACCATTTCCACACATTTAGCTCAGACAGATTGTCATATTACTAAAAATTACGCATTTAGTAAAAGTGCCCAAGCAGGACAGTTTTCGCTAACCAAGCAAATTGTGATTTAGCATATATGCACTTTTATCCAAAGCAATTGACAGTACATTTATAACAGGCACGATCTCCTGATGCAACCTCAGCTTAACCAGGTGAAACTGAACCAGCAACCTTCTGATTACAAGCTCTGATCTTTTAAACACTGTATGACCTCATGTTACTGTAGCACTACCGCTTTTTATTAACTTATCGACTTTTACTGTAAACATGTAATCATCACGTTCAAAAACTGAAAAAAAAAATATTCTCAAACAAAATACTTGACTACATTTTAGGAACAGTGTTTAACTGTTTTAGGTCAATAAACGACCGGTTAAATGACTAAACTATAATAGATTCTGACAAGCTCGTTCATAGATTTTTTTTGCTGGTTGTGTTTGTTGCATACTTATAAAATGTTTTTGCACAGTTTTAAGACTGAATTAGCGACCTGTCACAATTTGCAAAAACAATGACAACAATTACCACAACTGGAAAATGGCCTGAAGGCTGTACAAAGAATATCTGTTATTCTCATGCCACTCGCTATACCTGTCCCAGTTTGCATACATGCTCTCTGCATGAGCAGTGTGTAGGCGTTTTATACACTTATAGAAAATGCACCACGTCTGTATAAGGATTTTCTGCAAGGTGTGAATAAGAAACTCAAACCTGAGTCATGCTTCTGGTCTAACAGATGCATTATAAAAGAAAGATAAAACATTACAAAACAAGTCTGGATGTGACAGCTGTTTGAATCAGCATCACAAGCACGTCTAATAATCTCTATGGCACAAAAACACAATATTGTCAGATGCTTATTGGACTGACTGTCAAATAAGCACATTCAAAAAAGAAGATAAATGTAATTACATTCAATTTTAATTCTGACATCACAGTGAGATGCCTTAAATAGTGTGTGTGTGTGTGTGTGTGTGTGTGTGTGTGTTTTGTTTTTACACCATCATTTACACCATCAATATTTGAAAATACTTTATGAATAGGTCATAGAAATTTTCATAATTTTATTACAGTGTCGCCTGAGAATTACTCACGCATGGAGCTAATTGAATTTATGGCTGAAGTGTTATAAACAAATAAAAAATATAAAATAAAAAACTTACATACCCTAATATAAAATGATATCAGTGCGACAGAAGCCATCAATTGTACATAACAGCTGTTAACAAAAAGGTTCATCTATGTCAGGAAATAGCCCATTAAGTTTTTAGAACATAAAATGAGATCACAATCTTATGGCAGACTACAGTCATTAAGGCCGGCTTTCCTAGCAGTTAGTAAAACCGTTTTGTTCTTAAAAAATAGCCCAGTGGCTAATAAACATCTTCCTGTATTATGTCACCTCTACCATGGCAACATGATGCGCATTTGTAAGCACCTGGTTCAGCTGTCATTGGCACTAGGGTGAAAAGGACTGAACGAGAGAGATAACACTGAGAAATGACATCATAAAAGTATGAGGTAAGAGTGATGAAGTATGGTGCTCTGCCATAAAAGAAAACAGAATGTAGTATGCAGGGAGCTTCCTCAGGATTGCTGGACAGCATTGACCTTGGCTAAGCGTCCAATGAGAGGCAGGGCTCTGAGTTCTGCACGGAAGCTGTAATTGAGCCAGCAGTATATGAAGGGGTTGTAGCAGGTGGAGCTCATGGCCAGCCAGTGAAAGGTGAAGTACAGGGCGTTATTGACCTGGATTAATTTACTTGAAAGCAGCACCACGTAACAATTTAAGGGGAACCAGCAGACTGCGAACACGGCCACCACGGCGATCAGCATCTTTAGGGTCGTCTTCTTCCTCCTGCGATGGGCAACCGACTGGGCCAGCGTGACATCACCCACAGCGTTCTGGAACCAAACTTTTTTGGCCACCACAAGGTACGCTATGGAGATAATTGCTAAGGGCAATACGTATAGAAGGACAAATGAGGCGAGATCCAGATACTTCCAGAAGAGATCAGAGGGGTGTGGAAAGCTGGGGAGACATACCATCCGTACTCTGCTATTGCTAGAGAAGACAAAAAGACACAGTCTTAGCTTTAGCCACAGAACTAGAAATCTACATTTATTAAATTACACTCACAGACAGACAGACAGACAGACAGACAGACAGGCAGATAGAAAAAGAAAGGAAGAAAGAAAGGAAGAAAGAAAGAAGGACAGACAGACACAAAAACAGACAGACAGCAAGAAAGAAAGAAAGACAGACAGACAGACACAGAAAGAAAGAAAGAAAGAAAGAAAGAAAGAAAGAAAGAAAGAAAGAAAGAAAGAAAGAATTAAACAAACAAACCCAAATTCAAAGCGCAGGAGTTTCTGGTAGATCGCATGAGGTAGAGAGAAGCAGGAGCCCATCACCCAGATGACGCCGATCCAGACCACTCCCTCACCCCGAGACATTCTCTGTTTCATTGGGTGCATCACCACCTGATGGACAGTCACAAGCGCACATTAACTGCACTGATGACTCACTGACAGTAAGAAGAAATCACTCAAATGTTTCATTTATTCGTTGATTGGAAATTACAATCCATAACAGTTGTACGTGATGTGTGCAATGATCTCAAATGGTGGGCGTGCGTATGAGGTTTGGCTACTGAATTAATTCTTTAGGGCTGTGAAATTAATTGAAAAGATGTGTGTGTATATTTACCTGATGTCTGTCAATGGCGATGGCAACCAGCGTGAGGACAGAGACGTGAACAGAGCAATACTGTGCAAACCGGCTCACGTGGCACATTACCCTCCCGAACACCCATGTACTGTGCACAAACCGTACCTGAGTGAAAGCATGCTGTCAGTAAAGTGTGCAAGTGAATAAATTAGACATGCACCAATTACGGTAGCGATTCACTTGACTAAATAATGTTACTACCAAACCCTCACAAATGCAAAACACACATTTCCAGGGTGCCACACGCACAATTAATAACTAACAACCAAACAAAATCAATATCTGGTAGCAAAACCCAATGAGAACAGTTTAACAAACTTGGAAATAACATGGTCAAAACACTTACATTAATGACTACTACAAACAGACAGACTGGTTAATTGAAACTGGCATGCAAATGTCATGCAAAGTAAAATGCAAATATCAATTTATTGTTTACTTATGATTATTATTTTTAAATACACTAAATAGTTCAAACTCACCAGTGTAAAAGGCGTGTTGAGGAGAGTTATGAGAATGTCAGCAATGGCCAAATTCATAATGAACAAACTTGTCACCGAATGCATCCGTTTATTCTTAATAACAACATGACAGACCACCACGTTTCCAAAAAGCGAGATGACGATAATAACTGAATAGGCGACGATGAGCAGCGCTTTGATGGTCGGTCTGTGCGACTCCGACTCGTAGTTCGCTCCTCTGTCATAAATCTCGTCCACCAGAGAGTAATTAAAAAACGTGGAGAAATTCTGCAAGATGTAAAACTGCGAGAATAAATCCACGGAGGTGTTTCTGAAAACCATCGTAACGAGGTTCCTCAGGGCAGGTGCCTCCAAAGCGCACTTCTCATCCACCGCGCCAGGCAGTTTGGAGAGACGGGCGAGCGTCGAGTAAGTGAAACGGATTGGACTACGGTCACATTTATTGATGCGTCTCGACCCCATAATCACCGCCTTCCCTTAAACACTATTACACTGTCATACGTGCAGGACTGCCCAGGGAATGTTCTAGGAACGTTGGTTAACGTTATCTCAAAGTTCTTCTTGCAGCAACATTAGTAGAATGTTTTTAACGTTATATATCATACATATCCAACACGTTATTCTTAAGTAGTGAGTGGAACGTTTTAAAAACGTTACAGAATTTAACATTTTGCAATTAAACAATAATGTTAATTCAACGTCTATAAAAACGGATGTTCGAAAGTTTCAATAACTTTCAACATAACATTTTTAACATTTTGTTACTTAATGGAAACGTTAGGGAAACGTTCTTAAAACCTTAAATTGTTAGCTGGGTTCTCACTGCATTGGCAGTGGATACATGCATGTTCTTTTCTTAGGTAGCCTGACTGTGGCAGTGACTTTCAATTTAATCACCCAACAGGAATCAGTCCATCTTCTGGTCTCACTGAAGATCTGGAGGCACATGACAGAAAGACAGGATCATGACAGAAAGACAGGATCACGACAGAAAGACAGGATCATGACAGAAAGACAGGATCATGACAGAAAGACAGGATCATGTGGCTGTGCAGGAGAGAAAGCGTGTGGTGGTTGTTTTTGTATCTGGTGATACATGCTGTTAACAGTCACCTCACAGTCTGCTAATGTTTGTCTCTTTTCAGTGAGTCCATGAGCTGCATTCTCTGAGCAACTTTAATCCAGCTGTGAGGAATGTAAGTTAATGGCTAATATAAGTTTAACCTGTATGGTGCTGATTTGTTTACATTCAGAAACATGCTTCCAGAAATCATAAAAGGCAGCAAAAATCTGTTAACAGATTTCAGTGTGAGAAAAGCTTGGATACCTTCCATCCACAGAAATCAGCATTATATAATTTAGTATTATTAGATTATCAGCATTATGTAGATACTTGATACTTGACTAATGCTATGATTCTTGACTCTACAATTCAGATTCAACTGAATTCAGAACAATTCAGATACTGATTTGGATTCTGAATTAAGTTCCAAAGGTTCTCCACTTGAATGTTCTATTTTCCTGATAGTTAACATCATCCATCCATCAGTGGCATATATAACTGCAAGATGTTTTGCTACACATCCCGTTATTTCCCTATTTTAAGAACAAATTAGTCAGATAATTGACTTTTCTAGTAAGGCTGAATGACACAAAAATAATTCAGGAAAAGACTGAGCGTGAGTTTGGCAAGTTAGCAAGCTAGCAGGAAGGCATGGTGTCAGAGTAAACACCCACAGTATTTAATTTTGTATGTGAGATTCTGATTTTCTGTTTAAAGTGCCAATG
The DNA here is from genome assembly GCA_036877625.1 of Ambastaia sidthimunki. NCBI lineage: Eukaryota > Metazoa > Chordata > Actinopteri > Cypriniformes > Botiidae > Ambastaia > Ambastaia sidthimunki. Next base: position 35,855 of record JAZGTK010000052.1, read on the forward strand.
ATTGAAAGAATAAACACAACACGGTAAAAAACCTGCAGGGCCACTGAATCACATGTATACATGTAGATTTATCAATGCACAGATAACAAGTTACAAAATCCTTTTTTCTTTTGCACGTTCATTTCTCTCAATACAAAAGTTATATTCTCAAAAGTTATATTTTCTTCAACATCAATCTTTTTTGATCATGTATGATAGAGGGTATTTTACTCTGATCCGTTTCTAATTCATGCTGGTGTGAAGAAATGATGGTAGTTTTCTTGTGATGCAGTGATTTGTCACTCAGACATTGATTTCAGTGACGAGATGACTAAAGGCTTTTTATTCAACATAGCAGTTTAACCTACAATTTACTTGATGGTTTGTCCTACACATACAGACGCATGTTTTGCTGGTTATCTTACTGGCACACAAAGAGATTATTATCAGTTTGAATTACAGGCTTTACCAACTGAACTGTTTGATTGGAGGCAGTCAGAAAAGCCCAATCAGAGAGAATTATACAGGACTTTAAAAGCTTGAGAAAGCAGAGATTTTTCTCCAAGCCCAACACATAAACAATATGAGATAAGAGGATCTAAAGAAACAAGTCTGATAAATCAATTTAGTAAATCACTTTTACCCGAGCGGTTTGTAAACACTGACAAAAAGGATCCTAACAGACAGGACACAAAAATGTGTTGTACGCTCTCCAAGGAGAAAACTAAAAGCAGGAGAAAAACTCGAATGTTGGTGATGTAATGCTCAAATGTGGTTGTGTTACATTCTTTCTTCTGTTCTTCTGTACAGCATTCTTGTCTTCACAATACCTGCAGGTTGTGTCCTCATACCACTGTGAGCAAGTGCATACTCACAGTTCAAAAAGTTGAAACACATCAGTAAGGGGCTGTGTTATACTGAGTGTGAGTGTTAGTGAGAGAGAAGAAAAAAAGAGAAAACTATAGTAAAAATGTAAGAGGATGTTGGGTGCCCAGCAGGTGAGACACAAGCCTGTTTTTTAGTTAAAATTCTGGCTATTAAGAACACCAACTTTTTTTAGCCTGGTCACTTAATTATGTTTTATAATGATCCACATGTACAGACACATTTGCAAAGGACTACAAAACCATAGTGACAAAATAATTATGAATGATTTTATTTTTCTGGTAAAGCCTTAAAACAACAAACTTTCTGTTCTAACTCCAGATCTTCTATTTTTAGAGCTTTGGTTTCAGCCCAAGTCTGCTGGGATTTCATAACAGACAGTCTGCCTGGAGAACTGTTCGCAGGGTCTCTCAGTCGGAGAGAGAACCGTTCACAGGGTCTCTCAGTGGGAGAGAGAACCGTCTGACTCAAAGCTGTTGGGTTCAGTCTCATACTGACAGCAACAGCTAATGGTCTGTCAGAAAGGATTCACTAAAATAACATTTAAAAAGAAGAAATATTAAAATAATTGCTGAAAAGAACCCTACAGCCTACAATTGTGTGCTGAACAATACCGTGTACTTTCCACATTTAATTTCTCTTCACCTCATGTCATAATTATTAAAAACTGATGATAATGCACATGTGCAAGAAGTTGAGGTGACGGGCAAGACAACAGACTGTCATAAAGAATACCAGTTTCTTCACTTTTTGATCTCATTATATCAAAACACCATTATTTCTATTATCCTGGCATCTCTGTCATCCCCCCTTCATTTGTTTGCAGTGCTTTTATGTGAAGACAGTCTTTTTACTATTCAAAGCTCTTTGACAATTTCATCTAATTCTCTTTCTCTAAAAATGAACTGAACTGCAGTGTGAACACGCTCAGAAAACCCAGCAGTGTTAATTCACTTCTGTTTTCTGTTACTTCTGTTGCGCTTCCTGATCACTAACAATTACTCCCACCAAGAGTCACAATGCGATTGATTACTCACAAAAAACAATCTACTAAATGTGCAAGAACTTTAAAAAGTTCCAGTTGTGATGTTTAGGAGTAACAATACACAATGAAAATGGGCAGAATGTGAAAGAGTGAAATGTTAAATTGTTGTATGTTGCAAAAATACATTTTGCCTTTCTGTTCAGTGACATAAACACACAAAATCTATTATTTGTATTTATCAACAGGAAATTACAGAGACAAATCAAGGGGATAAACTAAGCAGTATAGATAAATATATACACGTGACTTCTGTGGAAGGTTAATGGACATGCTCTGAGTCAACAGGAAATCACTGTTATACTGGTAAAGTCTAATTCTTTTTATCCTCTTTCACAGTTTCCTACAGTCCCACTCACACTTTTTTATGTCAATTAATTCCCTTCAGAAACTGTTTACACAGAATGTGATGCATGTTGTCATTACTAATTGCATGTCATTAACCATTTGGTTGTTAATGTTGTTACAATCTCTCTTCTTATTCGATACGCATTTTTTGCATTTATATAACACGTTTCTATTTGGCTCACTCAGGAAGTTTGTTTATACTAGGCTGCATCAACCAGTTGCCCAGAAGGGGGCTCTACACAAGTCAAAACACTGGTTCTAGCTGGTAGAATGTCTGGTCTCTGGTGCCATCTGGTGTTGTGGATAAACATATATTAAACCAGATTTATGTTCTCTGGCTGATATGATACACATATACATAAACATTGCAAGCCTTCATCCAAGAGAACACAAACTAAAAATTCAGAGGCTCCAGTTGATTCAGCTATATCAAATAAAAGCATTACAAATATATTTATAGAGGACATTTCAACCGCAGGGAAGAGCAATCAATCAATACTGTACGTAGACTTGCAAAGCAAGGTACTTATTATAATACAGACAACTGTTACATTGAATATGCCCGCATGTATTCAGTTTAATGTTTTATATTGTAGTTTTTGGGGAAACTACATCTATGGCCTCAAGTTTCTTTTGTAAAAAACATTCATATGCTTCCGTTTAACCAGCTTTAAAATCTGCATTAGAAAATGTACAATTGGTGTAAAATGCTTTATGTGTTTATTTATTTATTGCTATTGTGACTTTAAAAAAATATCTGATAATGCTGAGTCAGTTTCAGGATCTGTAAAACAGACGCATGCCCTGTAGGGAGTTAGAGACTAAATGATGTCATATCTGCATTGCTGTGGAGGCTCCTACCGGTTTAGTGTTTATCCTAATAAATTGTGATATTTTTTTCCCAGCTTAAATACTACAAACTATGTTTTATTTCAAAGGAATATATTTATGGTCGTGCCAAAGAAACTGAAAGTAATTAAGATTAAGAAAAACGGACGAAAGTGAAAGTGTTTCTCGATCAGATCCCACCAGTGTGACCAGGTTTCCAAACGCACATCAGCTCACTGCACACCATAAGAAATCGCTTTTTTGGTTCTTTATAAACAGGGTGGAAACATTTTGATATACAAATCTGACCACTTGAGCTTCTCTCCAGTGTAAGTATACTTGAGTTAAGGTAAGTTACATACGTGCTAATAAACTTAAAAATAATCAATTTAATTCTGTTAGTGAAAAATGGTTTAAATATAGTTTCTCTTTGAGCCTCGTTCACTAGTTGACAAAAAATACACAGTTATTATATCCGGAAGTATTTGACAACAGGGTGGTCTCAGTGTGTTTATCCCCTCAAACTACTTAAAACGCTGAATAATTTTTAATCATTGAATAATCATTTTTAATCGTTTTTGCATAATGGTTACTTGATGACAGTATTTCATCTGGTGGCATCGTAGACGCCTCAGTACGACGTGTAGACCTTAGTGAAGGCTTAAAAGTAAAAAGTACTGTAATGTTTGTTTGTGTTTCCCTGTTTAGTGTTAAGGTGAGGATTTTTGCAGTTGTTGCACTGGTTAATGCAGGTTTTATTGGCCATTTGATAGTTTTACGCTTGTCATTGTGTAGTGCGCATGCGCATGAGGTGCTGGTTTTTATTACTTTCGCTTTCACTCTTTCAATAGTTGCTCGCGCTTCTAGAGGCCACAAATGATTAAAAATCGTTTATCTGCACACGTTTACATAGATGGGTTATCGAAAACCAACACGCTTAAATAGTCAATAAAATGATGTATTTCCACTGGTTTATCTCACTGTAAACCTTATAACACCCAACCAAAATAACAACCCTAGTGTCACTAAGTCAGCACAACGTAGAAGTCAGTGACAGAAATGTAATGGATGTTATGTCTGTTTCTCGGTGGAGTGAACAAAATGTTGTGTTCGTCTTATCACGGCACTGAACTGGCCACTGTTGGAGTTGAGACTCACTTCCGGCTCCTCAGCACAAATCTGATTGGTGCACGCCCTCTTCCTGTTATACATGGATATGCGGGTGGAGACTGATATGCTAAATGGTGATATTGGTGATATGCTAAATGGTGATATTTGTCTGGTTTTCTAAACAACCTAAACACAACCAAAATCACTGGCTCTGAATGTTAATTAAAAAGCAAGTTTAGCATTGTTTGTTGTATAATATATATTTAAGTCATCCATTTCAAAAACATAAAAAATAAATCATTTTAGCTTTGTAATGTAAGCAATGAATATGTTGTTTCTCTCTGGAGAACATCAAATCCAAACATCCGTGAGAAATAAAAAGATCCTACATAAAAGGGTCTTTAAAGAAAGCTAATCAAGAACTTGGCATGCCCTTAGAAAACAAGAACAGACATATTGAGGAAAACACACAACAGGATAACATGAACAACCTGCAGGGTCAGAATGAAAGATCATTGGAGGAACAAGAAAACAAAGTCTCACATCAGGAGAAACAACAGCCAGTGCGTTCAGGTCAAAAATTACTGGTTTAATAGACAGATTTGCCTTTTATTTCATTTTCATAGTGTAACAAGAAACCAAAATAATTGTATTTTGTCATGCAATAATTTCAGCTTAGTAATGTAAGCAATGAATATTTAGGAACAATTTTTGTTGTCTACAAAATAAATTTTAAATATTTAAGCATCAAAAGGCTTTTAATATGAAAAACATTTTGGGTAAAGTGACCCTAAACATTTGTTTGTGTCTAGAAGACACAGAGAAACTTCTGACTGTAAGAGACACACAGATTAAAGATCTTGAGAGAAGCAAAGAAACAGCTTCAGAGGAAAAGGACAAACTTCTGAACAACACTGAAGATAAACTACTACAAACAACCAGAGAGATTGAAGAGAAAAATAAACAGATGAGTGAGAAAGAGAGACTGCTGGAGAACACAGTCAAAGATCTGCACACCAGCAAACATCAGCTGGAGACACTGAGAAATGAACTACAGGAGATGAAGATGAAACTGAGTGAACAGAATAACAAACTCACTGATCAGGAGAAAATAATACAAGAACACAAACAACAGCAGCAAAAATCTGGTGAGTGTCTGAATTATGATGAAATCTGTGTTTACAATGAGAGATTTTCCATCAGAGGGTAAAAGTTCATATTTAGTTTTATTTAACATCTGAAACTTTTTATTTGAAGCATTAATTTTGGAGACTAGACTTGTTGGTTGTTAGGGCAGAATGGTAGATGCTCTCTCTTCTTGTAAGTCTCTTTGGATCAAAAGCGTCTGCTACATAAATAAATGTTCATTTATTTTATTTGAACAAAATGAAATCTAGCATGTGACTGAATGAATCAGAACATGTTTAGAAATGTATTTACTCTCATGCTATTATTCTTCCTTCAGATCAACAAGTAAAAGATCTTCAGTCTGAAGTAGAGAGACTAAAAAATGAGTCATTTACACATTTAACTGGTGAGTCTCTGTTTTCTGATCAGGAATCATTTAAGAAACATTCTCTCCTCATGACTCATTAATATGCAGATAATATGTGTAAATCAGATTTTATTTGTTCTGTTATAAATTAATGAATGAGGGTCCCATGAAAATGGACCGATCTAATTCACTCACTAGTTGGGCAGAAGCTGGTTTATAGTTCTTTAAATAGTTCTGTTTCACTATTACACTCACTTTCAGCTTGTTTTAAATTACCAGTCAAACAAAAACTTTACCCAAATGTTTTTCATATTAAAAGCCTTTTAATGCTTAAATGTTAAATTAATTTTGTAGACAAAAAATAATTGTGCCAACATATTCATTGCTTACATTACTAAGCTAAAATTATTGCATGACAAAATACAATTCTTTTGGTTTCTTGTTAAACTAGGAAAATGAAATAAAAGTTGAGTCATTAGGAGAGAATGTTTCTTAAGAACCGTGTTCGATTTCACAACTGTTATTGTGTGTTTGTTCTCTCAGACATGAATGAAACATCCAAACAACTGGGAGAAATAAAAGATCCTGTACAAGACAAAGAGGACACACAACAGGATAACATGAGCAACCTGCAGGGTCAGAATAAAAGATCATTGAAGAAACAAGAAAACAAAGTCTCACATCAGGAGAAACAACAGCCAGTGCGTTCAGGTCAGAAATGACTGGTTTAATGGATTGCAGCTGTATTCTATGAGCACATAAACATGCATGTCCACATACTGAACAGATTGTGAGAAATAGGAGGTCTGGACTTTGTGGGTTATCACGGATCAGACCGACACATCCTTCAAGACACCATCCTGTTTTCAAAATCTTTTATTTTCTTTCATTATTCCATAAAAACCGCACTGTGAATAAATAGTCTATTTTCATATGATTATTTTTGTACTTCTCCTTTGTTTTATTGTATTTCATGCCTTTTATTTTTCAGGGGAAGTCAAACTGTCCTTTATTTTGACTGGAAAAACGAATAACTCTCACATGAGTTTTATTGACACTCTGAAGAACAGAATTCAGGATCTGAAGGAAGTTTCTACAGTGGATGAGAGTCACATTGTTTTAGTTTTTTGTCCTATTGTCTCTCGAGCTGGAACTGATATTGAAGCAGCACTGAAGAAAATCACTCCACAGGTCTCCACAGGTTTGTTTCATTATCATTATCACAAGGTTTTAAAGGAATAAATCACCTAAAACTGAAAATTCTCTGATAATTTACTCACCCTCATGAAATCCTAGTGTATGAGACTTTCTTTCTTAAGTCAAACACAACTGGAGTTATATTAAATAATGTCCTAGTTCTTTTTCTGCCATTAAATGTTGCCAGAGATTTAGACATTACAAAAGCACCTTTGATTTTAGTGCTCTGATCTGTTTGTTTACATGGATACATAATGTATCAATCACTTAATGCGCTCAAAGTATTAATCGTGTTCTTTCACAAACAGACCATTTTGTTTCAGAAGACATTTATTAACTGACTGCTGGCATGCAGATTACTTTTGATGACAGATGAATGAGCTTTTACAGCTTTAAAATCTCACACACTGTTACGTAAATGCCATTACAAAGCTGGCAATAGCCAGTAATTATTTCATAGAACTCAGATTGTGTTCAGCTGAAAGAACAAGTTACACCTGGAATGTCATGAGGGTGAATAAATGATAAGAATTGTAATTTTTGGGTGGACTATTCCTTTCATTTTTACAATATAATTATGATTTACAGACATTTTTATAGAATACATTTGTATGTTTTTTTAAATAGCCTGTAAGCTGAAGGTTCTAGTGGTGCTACATCACACGTTTGACCCAGAGAAAACTGTACCAGACAGCAGCAGACATGTTAACAGTGATGATATACTGACAGTGGACTGTCTGTTCTATGAGGACACAGGATTACTGGAGTGTCAGAAGAATGATGATGCAATGAACAGAGTTGTTGACTGGTTAATACAGCAGGTATTTAACAAGATGCTCCGTACGTTTTAAAGACTGAAGAAAAAACAGGTCAGTGTTCATGTTGTAATTGTTCTCTGCAGGGGGAGAAAATGGGAGTTAATATATGTCCACGTCAAAGTAGGTTAAAGTCACTTTTTATAATCTTTATAATTAACTTTCAGTTGAGTCATTTTATCTACTATTAAATAAATAATAGAATGTTTACAATCTCTGTGTTTTCTGTGCTACTGTATATCATTAATTCATAGTAACACATTATTTTAAACAGACACGTCACCTGGCAGCATGTTTACTAGTTGGTGGCGTTCATCTTCGCAAAAGGTAAAAACACATTCCACAATAATAAAATGTTTCATGTAAAAACACCTCAGTGACACAGAGCAGGTATTTCAGAACCTAAAATCCCATCATTATTTTTAACAGCTTTCAGATCAAAGTGAATTTAATACATTAATCATGTATAAACTTTTATAACTAAGTTAGTAACTCAATATTCTTTCAATGAATTTACAAAATGTAAAGACATGATTAATTATTAGTAAAAACTGTTTTAAGAGAGATTATCTCTGTGTATTGTGTGTGTGTATTGTTTGACTGGTACTGAGTTACACTTCTAATAAATATTAGTACACTTGCTATTAATTGAAATGAACTCAGTAAGGATTTGTGTTGTTTGTCAGTGTAAAGACTAAATTCCTGTAATGGCAGAGTAAACAAAATCTCATTTAATAAGAATCTCATTTTTCTTCACAGTGGATGAAACCAGGATCTTCAAGTGATAGTAAGTTAAAATTATATTCTGTAATAAAGTTTGACATGCGTTCTGACTTTTAATGAAAAAGGTAGTAATTGTTCATTTTGTTTAAGCTTCAGAAAAAGATTTAAATAGACAATTAAAATGTGACAAAATACCAGACTAATAATTTTGTGCTTTTTACAGGTCAACACACATCTGTTGCTCCGCCCACTATTCAGAAAAAAATCTGTGATTGACAGCTGCATATGTACAGCTGAGATCAACAATATTACCGTATATATTATTTTTACATATGACTATGAGGCGCTCATATCTACAGTTATCCAGTTCTTTCTGTGTGACTGGACTGGGTTGTAAATAACTGCATGTTTAGTGCTACAGGAAGTGTCTCATGAGCTATCATGATTGTTGCTCTGGGCTATCACTTCAAACTACTTCATTATAAACCAGAAGTTTACATTTACATTTTCGATCTTAACATGAATGATAATCAAAAGACTGCAGTTCAAAAATTCAGCTGTACATTCTATGGTGACTTCCAGTTGCCATCTAATCCAGAACTTCTGGGAGAGAAGAAAGAACTTGCAGTTCCATTGAGAGTGTGGCTTTACCCCTTGGACAAACTCCACACCGGAGCAGCAAAACTTCAAAAAGACATCAGCACAGGTCTAATCAAAGATGTAGAATCAGTTTTTATTGAAATGAAATGCAGTGATCTTGTGAAGGACACTCCTTCTTTTGTTTTTGCAGCAATTAAGGTCAAATGATAATTATATAAATGTGTAGTTTTAAAAATGTATGAGAAAATTTGTGCTTAGTGTTCAGCTTTAATAGCATTGTCATCTAGAGGGGAAAGCAATACCAGACTGCAGAAAATGAGGAGTCTGGATTACTGAAACATCTGACAGTTGCATCAGAAACTCTTTAAAATGCTCCTCACAGAAAATGAAAATCTATGCATGTGTTTCTCAGGGGCCATCTGCATAAATAGCTCATTTAAGACTTTGTCTAAAAAACTAGTATGACCAGCTAGCAATTAGCACTGTGGCTAATTAGTCTTTTTCAATTCATATTATAATAATCTACCTTTTTATTTAACCAAACAAAAAATAAGCATGACCAGTCTTGAAGAATTAAATGACTAACTTGTAAGACTAGTTTAGGCAGTTTATGCAATAGGTCACTGGCTAGTCAAGTCACTGTTTTTGTAATATTCATTGTTTTGTAACATTACACCACATTTTAAAATGTGTATGTGTGTTTTCTTTCCCGCTTCTTTTTACATTATCTGAAACAAATAAACCATCATCCCCCCTCTGGTTTGTTGTCAAGTTATAATTCCTAAACACTTTCAAAACTACACCAGCAGTGGCAAACGCACAGTCACCAAAATAAAGACTCCACAGCACACTGATATATACAATCTGTATTTATGAATTAGTGCAGATATCAGTTCATAAATGATTTAATGTCTCATTTCTATACAACTCGCATCATTATCATTCAGACCCAGTGCTTTGCTGAAGATTAAAACCCTTTTGATAAACATGCACAGCTGTTGCATAGAAATCACCTCTATATTCTCTTTCATGCAACTTAATAGTTTTTTCTATAGTTTCATGTGTAAAACGACTGACTTTGGATAAAGGAGGGCAACCCACACACCCCTCCTTTATTATAGGGCTTGTTTTTCCATTCTTCCTCAAATTAAATAAACAAGAAACAAAGACTCGCCAGTGAGGTCAAGCTGACAGATGACGCCACCGCTAAAATGAAGCAAGACTTAGCAAAGAAAATCGACTCACGCGCAAACATGGAGTTCTGATCATACAGTGACCCTTTGGGTCAGACTTTCTGGTGAAGTTCAAGTGAAGAGTTTGAATTAAAGTTATTGAGTTTGAGCTTTGAGATCGACTCGTACAGAAAAATAAATGCAATGGTGAACTCATGTGGCTGCTTTTAGAAATGCAGGGATCACGTGTAGGACAAAGTATCCCGTGTCTCTTCTGAAACTCCAGATTTCCAGGTTTTGTTTCAGGTGACATTGTGCTTATTGGAGATCGACTCTAGATGAGCTCAACTCTGAAAGAAACGATGGCTAAGCAGACGAGTCTGAAAGTCCAATTTCTTTTTTGATATACACTGGTGATGGAAGGAGATGGTTGGTTCTTTGCTTCAGGGATAATGACAGAGACAAACAGACAAACACTTTAGTAACAAACGTACATCCACTCAGTCACATTAATCAGAGACAGATATTCAGTACAAATCACCGTCATGGTCAAAACATTTCAGACACTGCCAATCAGGTGAAGATTTCTCTCCATTAAACACCTACGACCCAGATTGGGTTCTGAGAAGGAGAGTTCTACTAATTGCTGTCGTGTGATTGGCTGAGTGATGATACTGTTGAATCGTGACAGCAAAAACAGACGCGCATCAATTGTTTAACGTGCAGGTCAAAGTATTGAGCATTTACTGGAGCTGATCAGGGGTCAGATGTTTAATCAGTAGATGTGTATTTCAATCCCGCATGGAGACCTACTTTCATAATGAGTGTTTACCTGGAGTTCTCTGAATTTGGCAGGTTTACCAGGTTTGGTCATAAGATCCTGAATGCTGCCAAATCGTCTGACCCTGGATCAGCCTGTAAAGGGAAAGGATGCTCAATGCACGTCTCCTTTTCGTGAAACATCTCACGGTGGGGAAATTGATTGGGAATCTGTATTTGTGCAATAAGATTCTGTATCAACTGCATTAGATGAGTTTGTTGTGGAGGCTTAAGGGGTTTGTAGTCATGTGGTATCATGAACAGGATTAGTTATGGTTCTAGTTTAGTTTAGGTTAGTTTTCTGTAAAGCTGATTCTAAACCATAGATACTGGTTTGAAGAGAATGGTTCTGAAATCTGATGTTGCGTAGACAATGAGGCCAGTCAGAGTTTAAACTTGGCAATGACTGGTGAAGAAACTGGTGAATAAAGTGAATAAAGCTTGTTTGATGAAGCTTGACCTCAGCAAGTTGATTTACAACTTAACTAAACAACTTACAACTTAAAGCCACAGGACCATACAGTACAACTTAATGGAAGAAAAACGCTTTAAAACAGACAAATTAGTTTTTTGTAAAGATATCTGTTTACTCGGTTATTTTGTTTGTATCACGTCTGTTAGTATAACTGGTTTCTATATAATTGACTAGTTTAAGGGGAAAATCATTGTCCTGGTTAAAGTAAACAGCTGTCAGGAGACAGTTTTCTTTATGTTTAAATTAAACACAATCCCTGTTTCTGCGCTTTTGTTTTTTTACAAGGATCCTAATCTTTTGCCCTGGCGATAAAAACAAACAAACAAAAAAACCAAACAAACAAAATGGTTAAAGAATCTCAGTCTCTATGTTTCCGTATGCCAGAGACCTCGAAACAGGCGAATTACACTCATGTTTACTGCCCGGGGCACTTTGAACTAATTATTGTTTAAACTTGTTACAATTTCGTAAGTTAATATGATAAAAATGATATTTTGTTGTTGTCGTAATTATTCACTGCAGCTCATAGAAGTAAATCTTGTTTACTAGTATATATACAAATATATTTATATTTATATATATATATACACACACACACACAATATTTTTCTTTATAGCATGACAAAATCACAGACACCCTATTTTATGTGTACTAATCAATTTACAATCAAAAGATGATGTGGGGGCAAAGATGACGTAAGCAGTATTTGTACACGTGTGGAGGGTGGCTGATGTACTTAGCTTCTCTGAGTTCAGGAAACGTTATATTAACGTTATAATAACGTTATAATAACGTTAAATTTGTATCGCAATATTCTAATAAATACGATTCATGAGATTATACATAATACATCTGAGCTCCTTTTGGGCAATCGTTACACATTGCATTTATGAATTGTGCAATATGAGACTTTGATTCACGCCTGGCATGACAAATCATTATTACAAGCAGCGGGTGGAAGACATGTACAGCCTCAGGTAGGAGAATGGTGTACTTAACCGAACATTTACCCACAATGCACTGCGTGTGTGTCTGTGTGGGGGTCTGTACGAACGGGAGAATCATTGTATCCACCACAGATTTCTCTCTCAGCAAACTCTGTCTCTTGCAGAGCAGCTAAAACAAGCGCTACCAGTTTCTACATACGGTATATTGCTTCAAGAAAACGCTTCTAAAACATCAAGGGCTTAAGTTTTCCTCAATAATCTAAAGTGCCTTTTCTGTGAGAGTGAAGCGGGCGGCTGAACGGCCCTCTGATTGCTGGGATTCTTTCATATACTGTTATAATACTTTTCTTTCTCTTCAACACATTGGCACGCACGCAGACACACGCTGACACAAACTTTTCAAGGGATGTAATCAGTTACATCCATCCCAAAATCAGGCTGTCAGGACAAACAGAGAAACAGAGACAGTAAAAAGCGGGTCCTGTCATATCTCTGGAAAGATGGAAGGATGGATGAGAAAATAAACACGTCGACAGATGAGTCATTTGCTTTTCCCAGACGTGCTGGAACCCCTGGAACCTCGGTCTCCCCTCTCCGCTCTCTCTCCTCGGTCTCCTCTCCCTCCTCGTTCTCCTCTTTCTTTCTCTGATGCGTCCCTCTTTTCTGAGCTTTTATCCGATGCTTCTATTTTATCCGATCGGTCTGAACGCTCTGACTTCTCTGATCTCTCCGCCCCCTCGGATGGCTCCGCCCCTTCCGAGCGCTCTTTGCGCTCTGATTTGTCAGGGTCGGTGGAGGAGTTTGTGGCTTTTTCCCACTTGGCAATTTCCTCAATCTCTTTTAGGCTAGCATTAATACTGTTGACCCAACCCTTTAGGTCCTCCTGAGAGACAGAAAAAACAAACACATACACTTGTAATATACACATACACAGTGTTCCTGTAGCTCAACTGGTAGAGCATTGTGTTAGCAGCACAAAGGTTGTGGGTTCGATCCCAGGGAACACAAGTACTGATAAAAAATGTATTGCTTAAATTCAAAGTCGCTTTGGATAAAAGCATTTGCCAAATGAATAAATGTAAACGTAATATGGATGTGATGTCTGTTTTTAATTGCCACATAATAATATGATAATAGGTAACCATACAGCCATACATTAAATGTAATACACCATACATTTTATCAGTAAATGCATTCCCTAGGAACCCTTGGAATCGAACCCAAAACCTTGCTCTGCAAGTTAAGCTACAGAAAAGCAGACGAATCTTCCAACATTTACCAGATACAATATTGACAAAACTGTATGTAAACGTTTGTGAAGTACAATCATTTTCTAGAAGCCTCATAGGGGTCTTATCCAACGTACCTCATCCTTGGCCAAGAAGATGTAATCCCCTTCCTCACTGGTCCTGAAACCAACAATTATATATTACAGTAATGTATGAATACCTCTCATTTCCCTGAACTTTGAAATGCAATGAAATTCAAATTAGAGGTAGTATAAATGTACATTTTGAATGTTTATCTGAATGAACATTTTTAACATTTTTGTAACCTAATGGAAAATTTAGAGAAATATTCTTACAACGTAAAATTGTTAGCTGGGTTAGCATTGATAGCAAGTTAGCAAGGCATCAGGCTGTGGCATCAGCCTTAAATTTACCTCAGAATGAAGACATTCTTCTTCTTTTTGTATCCGTTGGTCGTGTCAAAGGTGCAGATGGCCAGGTTGAGAAGTGGCTCGTCGTTGTAAGGAGTTGTTTTGTGTCTCGCGTCCTTGTAGAAACCGATCTCGCCTTGTTTGAGCACGCAAAACAGATTCACCCACGACTTGCTGCAAAAGGTGCAAAAGTTTAGCTGTAACTTAGTTATAGTTGTAAAATTGCATAAATTAATAAAAAAGCAATACTTTATCTACCAATTAGCTTCATAAAAGGATATTAACTAGGGTATTAGCAGTAGCACATGAAGAAAGCATTCAGAAAATTGGTTTAGATAGTATATTATAGTTAGTTACTGGAGTATGGTATAGTTATCACAAAACGTTATTGTAAAGTAAGCCACATAGCACATAGCTATCCAGCTAACAGGGAATGTTATCAGAATGTTGGATAACATTCTTTATTCGTTCTATCAAAATGATCACAAACGTTCCTGCAGTAACATTAGTAAAAAAAAAATGTTATATATCATATATCAAAAAGTTATTCTTAAGTTGTTAGTGGAATGTTTTAAAAACATTACAGGATACCTGTTTGGGCTCCTCTCTTTTCCCTCCTCCTCATGTTTCCTGTAGAGGAAACCTTCATGTTGGACGGTGTGTGTAGGAGGTTGGGGAGTGGTTGGGATGCTCTGGGCAGGAGCAGAACGTGACCTCCGTGGCTCCTCGGGTTCTTTGGGGCGAGGTCTTCGCCGCGGTTTGGGGCGATCGCGAGCCCGGGGTCGATCCAGACGGCTCACGGGTGCAGAGAGGCTGCTGGGGGGCCGGTACGCCTCCCCCCTTGCCTGAAAAAAACATGATGTCAATTGCTCCAGAAAATAATGTAAAAAAGGAAAAATGTGTGTACGATGATGCACTTAAAACAGAAGTTTGAGGGGCTAATGGCATTCTGGAGGGTTTAACAGCAAAAATGTGAAGGCTGTGTTTTTGATAAAGCACTTACATAAATTATTCAGTGAAAAAGTTTATTATTATGTAAAGTCATCCTTTGAGGTGGGGCCACTTTTCTAGGTGGGTGAACTTTAGTTTTTGCGTTCATGACATTTTTATGTGGATGCTCTATAAAAAAGTGCTTAGTAATAATACGGATAACATCATGTCCCCTTCAGGTATTCTTGTGTAAATATTCTGTGAAAGTTATTTTACTTCACACTGATTGAATTTGCAGTGCAAAGCTGATGGGTTTAATGCCAAAGCAATAACAGAAACAAACAGGATCTGATACAGCTGCTGTACACGACATACATGACAAGCTTCTCTCTCCTGCACTTGTTCAACAATCTCAGCCATGGTGGAACGTTTCTCTCTAAAAAACAGGACAAAAACAAGAACATTTTAGTTAAATAAAAACATACCAGATACTTCTGCTTTTCTAAACTGTATCAAGCTAATACTAATGAACACAGACTAACTCAAGCCCGGCACCTTAAAGAAAACCTTTAGTCTTTTAGAATTAGAATTTAGAGAAAAGAAAATTGTAAAGTTTTTCTGCTGAGAATGTCGCTGGATTGCCCTGAAAATGTTTCTTTTAGATTTTTATCTTTTCAGTTTAAAGGGATAATTTTGTCCCTAAAGTACAGCCATGTAAACACACACACACACACACACACATTTACCTAGCTATCTAAACAAAGACAATATGAATTTATCGTATTCATAATTAATTATAAATAATTATAATCTATATAAATAACTGAATACAAATAATTATAATTATAATAATTATACAAAATTTAAATCATATTTATAAAAAATACATTATTCGTGTTTCTGAAGCAGCTCATTTTGTCCCCAAATTACAGCTAAGTGAACCCAAACACAAACAGTGATTATCACATTTTGTTCGAGACGTGTGAATCTGTGTAGCTGCTTTGTAAATAAATGTATTGTGAGTATAACTACACTAATAACTTGTTTTGACTCACCCGGATTGTCTCTTGTCAGACGGCTCTTTCCCAGACTCGGCATCACTGGAGTCGTGTTTCTGAACTCTCTGTTTCCCGCTTCCCTCCTGCTCACTGGATGACTGTCTCTCCATCCTCCGGCGGTAACGTTCCTGTCTCACGATGAGCGGGAGTTCGTTGAGCCGCGCCTGGATCTCCTGCTCGCTGGAGGTCTGGCGGCCAAGCCGGTACTCTCTCTCCCGCCGCAGGTGATCCATCTGTGGGTCAGATCGGCTCCCGCGGGGGTCCCTCTGTAAACGGCTGTGGATCATCTCTAGGGAGGGGTCCAGGCCCATAGGGGAAGCTGGCACGTTTGCGCCCCCGCAGGCGATCTGAGCTCGGTGCGCCTCCAGTAAAGGTGGAACAGCTTTGTGAATGTGGTTGATTTTGGGCTGAAGGCAATCAGCTTTCAGGTGCTGCCAAGCATATCCCATTTTGGGCTCTACCACCCCCACAGCACCTAAATGGTTCAGGCTGTGGTACCCGGAGTTATCCTCTCCCGAAGCACCCTGTTGGTTTAATCCAGTGTAGCTTGAGCTGTTGACCCCCAAGACACCAACTTGTTGGTTTAACCCCTGATAGCCGGAATTATCCAACCCTGGAACACCCTGTTGTTTTAGCCCATGGTAGGAGAGACCCTCCCCTATGACCCCAGATGGTTGGTTCAGCCCGTGGTAGGAGGATCCATTCATGACAGGTGTATAGGGGTTAAAGGTGGACCCAAGCCGCTGTGTGAGTGCGTGTGCCATTGTGTGTTCTGTGTGGTGTGTGAGGTCCGGCCCTGGTTTGGTCTCCAGAACAGAGTCCTGAAGAGGGTTACGGAAGAGAGAGGAGGACGAAGAAGAGGAGGAGGAGCTGGGCACGAGGCAGGAGAGAGGAAACATCTGCCTGCTGAGGAGAGAGGAGGTAGCAGGCTTGTTCTGTTCCTCCTTCATCTTCTCCGCCTGAAGATCAAGGAGAAAAATGGGAGAAAGAAAAACTTCAGCTACACAAAGACCTAGGACGAAAATGATTTCTTAGTTCTTATTGTTTTATTAATAAGTCCTTGTTTTCACAGTAACCTGTCGTAATGAGCTGAAATGGTCTTTCCATGTGGCCGCAGCCTTGCGGAATGCTTCATGTCTGCGAATCAGCTCCTCTACCTCGTCAGTCCCGCCCCCTACCTCACGAGTGTTTGGAATGATTGGCTCCTTGACTGTGAGCCAGGACGGCTCCACCAATCCAGGCTGGGTTGCCTGCAGCCTCTGCTGGGCTGGAGAGCACAAAAAATACTTTTAATAAACATCTTCAATCAAACTGTAAGAGCTCAAAAAATAAGATAAAGCAAAACGAGACATCAGTTATAATGGAAGACTGTCAACTATAACATGACAATAACATTTAGCAATGTTATGATCACTGACCCTGTTGAAGTTTCTCCCAGTGTTGTTCCCATCGTTCATTCAGATCTTTCTGCTTGGCCATCACATAATCCAGCTTCTCCTTTATCTGGATGTGATGATATGAACACTGTGGTCATTTATGAAACGATGTGATCTTTAATTTGAGCTCCATAAAGAATTCTGCCTCAATATACTGTATTTTAAGCCTTTTGACATTGGACATTCAATATTGATAAAATCAGTATCTTTGCTCTGAAATAGCTTAAAAGGGGGATTTTATTTTAATCATTTCAAACAAACAATCACTGATGCCAAATAGATTTTAAAAAATGTGGTTAATAATAATAATGAGCAAAACCTAATCTGAAATATTACAGTCACCAAAAACTCAGTTTATTATTAGTTGACTGAAGAATGAAAATTCTCTGTAATTTCATGCATATGAATTTTTCTTCAGACTTTCTTTCTCTTACAAATTGTTGGCATGAGGGAGAGTAAAATATGAGAATTTTTATTCTGGGGTGAACTGTTCCTTTAATAAAAATGAAACTAAAATCTTAATGAATATAAACTGAAAGTAACAGTGATAGTGTGACAAATAAAACAGATCTAATAATGAATAGCTGGAATAACTGCAGGTTTTAATTCACCTCTTCAGCCGCAGGGTTGCGTGCAGCCAGCAGCATCTTGCCCATCTCCACGCAATGCACGAAGTTCTTGCTCTTGTTATCCATCTTACTTTTCAGGCTCTGATGCTGCGCCATCATCCCCTCCAGCACAGAGAGATCCCTGACAAACACACAGCGCCCCACCCGACACCACAACCCACACCCAGATACAAACCACACACAAACGCACACACGTTAACCTCACGCACAACTGATCCCTGCAGAAAACGCAGCCGCAGACTCAGAAGCATCGTTCTGTAAATTATCTGGTACCTCGCGCTGTCAGCTGGTCCGATCTGTCCCATGATTCCATCCATCCACATGTTCAGTTCCCGCACCACGGCGAAGAACTGGATCTTATCGGTAACCGTGGTGACCTGCACGCGACTGCCCTCGCATGCGACCAGCAGCTCCTTCCAGGCCTGCATCACTTCCTGCTCACGGCTCAGAATGGCATCTGCCTTTTCCCCGGCGTAAATAGCTCGCAGCTGGACAGCATTTTCTTGCAGCTGCCGCACCTGTGGGAACAAAGGGTGAAATCATTAAATGACAATATTATCGAATGTTTCTGTAGTTTCCATTAAGTATCAAAAATTTTATTTTAAAGGTTCTAGGAAAGTTCAAAATGTCCAATTTTTTGCAATTGTTTCATTTTGCAACATTTTTAAAATGTTCCATTAACTACCTAGAATAACATTTTTCATATATAATCTACGACATATAACAGTAAAAAATGTTCCAATACTGTTCCTGCAAGAATGCTTTTGATAACTTGGAGAAAAAACATTTAAGAGAATGTTACCCAACATTCTGAGAACATTTCCTGTTAGCTGGGCTCATGACATCAAAATTGTGTTTTGCAACTTTAAACCCACGTCTTTTTGCATTAAGGCCATCTATACCTCCTCTATATGCTACTGTACTCCTTAAAGTTGACAATATTAACTTTTATCAGATAACATTGAAAAGTACCATCACCTGCTGTACTATACTGATGACTCATCTTGCACAACACATTTTTGTCCAATCAGATGCTCTCTAGAATGAGTAAACCCCTCCCACAAAATAACCACCACCTGCTTCCAACTAACAATAGCAAGAAGCAAGTAAAATAATGGCATTTAAAAAAGAACAGTGATTTAAAAAAAAAACCCTGTTGGCCATATAAAAAAGAAGACACTACCCGTCTAGATCTTGTACTACTTAACTACACCTCCCTGTTACATTATCATTCCACACAGAAATGGGAAATACCCTTTGTTGGGTCAGAAGGATGAACCAGTCCCAACACTTATTTATTGTGGCCGCTGCACCTGTCAGAACAGGTGTTGAGGTACGTGTGTGTTACCTGGGAGACCAGCAGCTGCAGCGAATGCTCAAACGAGTGCAGGAGTCTCTGCAGTGTGCCAGGATTGGCCGAGCTCACTTGACATGATCTCACCTCTGGCAGCTGTCTCATCTTACCCTCAATCTGGACCAGAACCTACCACACAACAACACACAAAAGCACAGTAGTGTAAGTATTCACCTTCTTAAAGCCAAAGAAAACACTTGCTGGATTTGTGGATTTATTTCTGGATGTTTTGAACGTTCCGGAAACATTCAAGGTAACATTGATAACATTATGGGATCTTTTAACGTAATAGGAACATTACAGACAACCAAACATTGTTAGCTGGGGCCCTGCTTGTGTTTGTGTATATGTGAGTGATGTCATGGTTGTTGGTTTGTTCACGTACCTCCTGACAGTTTGTGAAAAACTTGTGCAGCTGGTAGGAGGCAGCAAGCATCTGCGCTCTGGTCTCCATGAGCTCCAGCAGATCTGCCCAGGACTCGTTCAGTCCGTCTTTCCACTCTGCGATGGTTGCAGCGTCAGAATGACTGCAGTCGATCATCTCATTCACCATTTTATTGACAGAATCCATCTGCTTCTGGCCCACTGATCGGGTCTCTGAGGAGAACTGAGTGAAGCTCCCCTGCAGAACCTGAAGAAACCAAAGAGCAATGAACGTTCACCCAGACAGCAGAAGCTATGTGCACTTAAGGTCTACATGAAAATTCCATTGCTTTATCCTTTGGAAATTTGTTGGATCATGAAAGGTGGGCCGACAACTGGACAGACTAAGTAGGCACAAAACACAATAAAAATTTGTGTCCAAAACACAATAAAATTACAGTAAATACGGGATTTTTAATTGTAAAAATGCAGAAAGTTGGGTTGGGTTATATAATATAAATATACACATATATAGATTAAATGTGTGTGTGTCTGTGTGTGTGTGTTTGTAAAAATGCAGAAATATAGTAAATAAAGTTTTTAAAAAATGTAGAAGTGCAGGGTTACAGTTAGGGTTAGGTTATACTGTTTATAACTAGTTGTGTAAAAAAGCAATAGAAGCCTAAGAAATGTTCCCATTTAGATGAATAAGAAAACGAGTGTGTGTGTGTGTATTCCTCTGATACCGTGACATGCTCCAGGTTCTCGCCGAGCTCAGTAGAACTTGCTACAGCTTCTCTCTCAGAGATCCATTTCTCCAGCGCCTCCACCTCTCGCTTCAGCTGATACAGCCAGTACTGCTGCTCCAGCTTCATCTTTCTCTGCTCCACCAGGTCTTTCAGGGACACATACAGCCGGTCTATATGAGCCTGCTGTTTGGTGATCAGCTCACTGAGAGAGACAAGACAAAGGTCACACCAGCACGTCGGGGCCTGAGGGACAGTTCCTCACATGCTTGCAACACTGTGTCTTTACCCGGCACCACAAAACCAGAAAAGTGGATATGGTGCATATTGTTGCACATACTGAATGACTGATGTGCAATGTACAGCTATTTGCAGTGTAATTTTGGACCAATGAGATTTAATTGTGGGTGTGGCTACGCACAGTGATGCAACAGATATACAAACTTACACGTAACATTAATATTTACCTGTCAGGATGTCCCAGCTCAAGCATGCGACGACACTGCTGAGACAGTGAGCTTACGGTCTCTGCATAATTCTCCACTGTTTGCTCTAAAGCCAGCTGTTCTTTCAATAACCTAAGAGTGCTTGTCTCATCCTACACACAGAGAGAGAGAGAGAAAAACCAGCATCAGCCTACTTTTAACCTAATCCTGGTTATCCATGTTTGTTGTGATAACTTCTTTACCCTGGGTTAGTAACTGATCCTGGGTAGTCAGGTTTTGAGAACTTGTAAACCTTTTCCCTAAACAACTTACTTGGACATTCTAGCACTGCACTGTTTCACATTATACTGTATATGTTTGGTGCCACAATTCAAATGTTGTTTTACCCAGGAAGAAAAAGACAAACCACACCACATTACCCATAGATGCCGGTTTACAACTGTGCTACAATCTCTATTTCAGCATCCCTGACTAATGCTACGTAATTAACGTAACTTTAAATTGTTATTTCAAAGTTTCTGAAAGATCACATTTAAGGTACCGTACATACATTTCCTTTTTCCTCATTGAGGACCTGAAGTTTCTGCCCACTGAGCCAAGACTCCGCCTTTGCTGCCTGGGTGTAGTACTGCTGGGCGTGGCTTACGGCATCCAGCATCACTGTGCGACGTTCCATCTCTACTTGAAGCACCTCCCACAGCTGCCTCACATGCCCCGCCCCCTCCCGCACAAGCTCCACCTCTGGGGTTCGCAGGGCAGCGATCGTCTCCGCCCTCTCTAGTACTTCTTCAAGCCGCCCTCTCCGAGTCTGAACCTCCATCTGAAGAGCCTGCGTATGCAGTCAGGTGAAGGGTGACAGGTCAAAGGTCACTTAATAGAACAAATGACACATCAAACACGAACAGCCAGTTAATAATAAATTAATAGTCAGGCCTTTACAAATGTATATGACAGTCAGTTTAACAGATCATGGTTTGATTGGCTTGACTGACAGACTTCAATAGGTATTTATGTTTATATTTGGCTGTTGGACTAAATTACAGGATGGACATAAATCAATTCAGACTCTTATCCACTCTGATCTCCTCTAACAGTTTAGAAATGATGGCAGGAAACATCATCTAGCATAAATTCATGAGGTCAGTTAGATTAACTAAAGATGTTATAAAATCTGGTTACCACGGTGACCTCAGAGTCCTGTGTCTCAGAACTTATCACTATCCAAACAAATGAACACAATTTGCTACACAACTAAGCATCATATAACGTTTTGTTGCATAACCCATGGTCTGCAAAAGCCCCCACCTGCCTCATTCACCTGTTTTCGTATTTATTTTTTTAGGACCCTCAATCAAGTTGAAACCTTTAGCCATTTAATCTAATTATTCAAATATACCGAGAATAACTTGAATTGTTCCAATGATAAAAAGATTACTGTATCAGAATTATGGGTCCAGGGTTCAGAAATGGTGACCCCCACCTCATGGTTTTTCATTAACTGTTGGACACTCTGCAAATTGGTCCCATATTCTGTAGATGAAGCCAGATGCAACCGTTCTTGAATCCACACCTACAGAAGTCAAGAACATAGAGACAGGAAGTCTTAACAAACAGAGGAAAAAAATACTGAATATAAACTTTTCCATTTTAAGTGGTTGCTAGGTACCCCAAACCAAACTCACAAGTCTCAATGTTACTCTGATCCCAAGTAAAAGATGACAGAATTTACCTCCCAGTTAACAATTTTACGTTGTAAGAACGTTTTTATTAAGTAACAAAAACATTAAACATGTTATTTGGAATGTTCTAGAAAAATTCATGTCCAGTCCAAATTCATATGTCCAGTTTTGTTAGATGTTGTATTAACATTATTGCTTGTATTAACGTTATAAGAAGTTATTTAAACACTTTTTAAATTCTGTAACATTCCACAAACAACTTGGCAGAAAAAATAATGTTTTGATATTTGACATATGACATTAAAAAACATTCTACTAACATTACTGCAAGAACATTTCTAATAACTTTGAGAGAACCTCTCATATTGTTGTCATCCACCGTTATGAGAACGTTCCCTGTTAGTTGAACTTTTCCCTTTAAGATTTGAGATTTCATCCTACATTTATATTTGACTATTAAACGTTTGTGTGTGTCCTGTGCATCAAGTGACAGAAGTAACAGTAGCAATTATGATGTTTGTCGTAGCAGGTAACTAAATGGAAAGGAGAAGAACGAGACACTCACAATCTCATCTTCCAGGTCCTGCGTGACCTGATGCAGTTCTTTAGATGCAAGAAGAATCCGCCTCCTCTCCTTCAATGGCTCAATGAGACGGCCAATACGTGTCTCTGCTACGCCTCCTGGCTCCCCCCCCTCTGGTCTTCGCTGATCAGCTCCGCCCCTTACTTCACCGACACCATGATAAAGCTGCATCTGGGCTTCCAGCGACTGAGAAATTAAAGGGTTTTCAAACACATCTGAGTTCATCATAAATCTTTTAATGGGTATCACTGGTTTTTATACTCACTTGGATTCTCTGGAGCTGCTGGCTGAAAGTGGGGCGGGGCTGTAGAAGGGTGGGCTGAGTGGTGTGGGCGGAGCCTAGTGTGGCCGGCTGCTCCTGTATGATACTGAGATGCTGGTCCAGGTCACTGAGGCTGTTGGCTGGCATGTCACTGGTACGGTGATTCTGGGTCTCAAAGAGCTGCCGGGCTTTGACTTTAGTGGTGTTCTCCAGGTGAGACCAGCACTCTCTGATTTCCTTCAGTTTTATCTCCACAACTGAGCGTAACTCGGGCTGTTCCTGAATCAGCTCCTCGCCCTCCTACACACACACACATAAACATTAGTTTTTTTAGTTATAATGTGGACTTGATGTCTACAGTTACCCCTACACCTAATCCACAGAAACCTTCATACATTTTTACATTTCAGTAAAACATTACCTAGTGTGTTTATTAAGCAATTTTTTTATAAGTAGGGAACAACAAAACACATATAGCAATAATCTCTGAATGTATTTCTGCTCTGACCCTCACCTTTTCCCTGCCAGTGTTTGCTTTTAATGTATGTGTGTGTGTGCGTGCTTGTGTGTGTATTTAAGATCAAAGTAAAAAGAGTATCTGTCTCTTCACAGCCATGGCTGAAGTCCAGCCTCCTAAAATAATGTGCAAACACACACACTCTCCCTCTGCAGGGGCGAATGAAATGTACACAACGCAGAAAGACATTCAATTAAACTCACTTGTGTGTCTCCGTTTAAAACAGTCTGCATCTCTCTTTCCTTCAGGGATCTGTGTGTGCATGTGTGTGCATGTGTGTGGATGTGGGTTTGTTTCATAATGCAGTGCAGCAGTTCTCCTTTTGGCACAAGTCGCCTGCCCCCCCCCCCCCTCACTCTGTACTGCAGAGAGAGAAAGACTGTGTGCGTATGTGTGTGTGTGTGTGAGAGAGAGAGAGAGAGAGAGAGAGAGGGACACCATGAAAGAGAGAAACAGATGAGAAAACACAAAGATGGAGAAACAAAGAGAAACAGAGAGAATGAACTGGAAAGGGAAATAAGAAAAAACAGAATGAGAGGAAGAGACTTAGACAGAATTAAAAGAACGAGGTGACAGACTGACAGACAGGGACAGACAGACAGATAAACAGAGACAGAATAAGTGGGGGGTGAAACTAACAGATGTAATTAAAAAGACTACAAATGAGAAGACAGACAGACAGAGAGACAGACAGATAGACAAACAATAGACAGACACAGAGTCTAGAACTACTATTGTGTTATATTTGTTTTGTCATGTCTTCCTTTAACTGGTATGGCCCTGTGTTTGTGGCACTAGGAAGCAAGGTCAGCTCTGAGGACACCATAGTGTGTTGTGATTGGTCCAGCCATCTGTCTGTCATTGAGGATGCTGAGTGAGTTTGGAAGCAGGGGAGGGGGTGTGGCTGTAACCCTTCCAAAAGGACGAAGAGCTCTCCAATCACAGTGGGACACGATGCCATCGCTTCTGCTGTTTCTCAGGTTACAGCCTCATTAACTCATGTTTCCGCGGATACGTACCACTGTCATTGCGTGAGCATGTTTGTGTGTGATGGTGTGATTGCTCTCAAGTCAGGTGGCTTTTTAGTCCTCATACTCATATTCATGAAACACTGGCAGCCATCTTGGTTCAGCAAAAAAATCCAAGGAATTTTTTATGTATTAAAAAATTATATGAACGTCTTTAATGAAGAATTCCGGAGGAGTTTACAGAGTCAATATTTGTGCCAGATCCTCCATCACAGACACTAAAATGATTTCATCTTACTGGATTGCAAAAAACAATTGAATCTAAAATCATTGTTCTTACAATAATGTAATGTAAAATATTTTTATCTTCAACTGCGTTCAAAGTCTGAATAACATTTGATCACACAAATGTTAAGATATATAAATGTTATAAAAATAAGGTCACTAAATGTGTTTAATAAACAATAACACTTATGTAATTATTACAAATAAAATTAAGGAGTTTAAAGATCCATGATGCTTAATCATAAAACCGCCTTGTTCTCCGGGGAAGAATTTAACTCGGTTTGGTAACTTTGGAGCTTCCTAAATAAATATCTCCAAAACCCAAGATCCTGGATCTAGAATTTAGTAAAAACTAGAAACACACTGTAGCTGAATACGGTTGTCACTCCTTCTCCAGATGTTTTTCTCCTTCTGTACATACAGAGTTTGATTTGCGAGTGACATCATTCTAAACGGCATTTAAAAATTCAGATTTAACTCATAGTATGTACGAATTCAAAGTGAATTAGCTGTGAATAGAATATTTAAAGTGCAGTGAAGATGTTGGTCTCTCTTCAAGTGCAGTGCAAGCAAATCACAGAGCAAAAGAAAACGTCTTGATTTATCTGCCGTAAGTCTGTCTCTCTCTGCCACGGTTGCTCTTACCAGCATTACAGTCGAGCAGCGTTTGATCAGCTTTCACAACACATAAACAAAACACGTCACATTTGTTGACCACAGTTAAACAGAAACTGCCAGACAAACGTTTTTGGAATAATGTGAATTTCGGTTGAAAGCTTTATATATATTTTTATATCTTTAACTAATATACAATATTACAACATATGGTGCAACATACCAAAATGTATCATCTCTCATATTTAGCCTGTTTATGTTTATGTTTATATTGTCTGAATAAATGTCTAAAAATGGTTGGAATCCATTTTCTCTAAAAGAAGGGCCTCACTGTATAATTATTGCATAATCATTACCAACATGTTGGCTGTCAAAACTTGACACCTGGCAACAGTTTGAAATAGAAACAGACTAAGTCATTAGAAAGATTAGACTTCCTTTATATAAAATGTAAAATATGTTTGTGTCACAATTACATGACCAGTTATACTGTGATGAAAAGTAGCTAACATGTCTATTTATATATACTAAATAGACATTTATTTACACACATATATACACAATACACACACATATATACAGTATATACACACACACACACACACACACACACACAGTATATACAGTGTGTGTATTTATGTATATGTGTGTGTGTGTGTGTGTGTATATATATATATACAGTATATACTGTATACTGTTTGTGTACATAATGTAACCTCTGTATTCTCTACATACATTTAGCGGATTCACTTCAGATTCACTTCCTCTGTAGTTCATTAGCATAAATGCCTGATCTTATATTTCTGACACAGAATCTGTGCGTCTGAAATGAAACCCGAGGAACAGAGACAGAAAAGGAAGCATGTTCCAGATTGCACAGAAAGCAGAATTAGACCCTCTTTCTTCAAACCGGACTGAACGGACATTCGCATGTTCAAAGTCAAACACACAACACACAGATTTTCAACATTGAATTTACCTGCTTATTCCATGTAAGTGCCACATATGTTTCTCAAAGCACCTGCTGGTAAGCATGTAATTCACTGCACCCAGAAATTGGATTGCATGGCAGGTTTGATATGGTCCACTGAATTCCTAACATGCATCGAGGAACCACGAACTACAAGTTTCACAAAAGGCCTGAAGATACATGACAGTCATAAAGTCATGCTGAATTCTCAATGGCATTTACAGATCACAGATTTTCTGCTTCCTATGACATTAATTTTTACTGTAAATATTATGAAATACAATGACAT
The DNA here is from genome assembly GCA_036877625.1 of Ambastaia sidthimunki. NCBI lineage: Eukaryota > Metazoa > Chordata > Actinopteri > Cypriniformes > Botiidae > Ambastaia > Ambastaia sidthimunki. Next base: position 63,081 of record JAZGTK010000052.1, read on the forward strand.
CTCTTCTCAGCAAATAATTAAAAGGATCTCTGATAGCCAAACAGAACCTCTGTTTTCATATCAGAAGATGATAAGGTCATACACTCAGCCTGAAAGAGTGACATTTAAAATCAGATGGAATGAAGATTAGATTAATTAATAATACAGTCAGTCTGAAGGCTGGGAAGTCTTAGCATTGTACATGACTCCTTGACTGTAAATACAATCACACTTTCATTGTTGTACCACATGAAATTAAACATTGAAAGAAAGATGAGAAGCAACAGCAGGCCCACAACATCTAATAAAGTATTCAGACTACTACAATTCAAACACACCGCACAAATCCACCACAAGTACACGGACCGACCAATCACAACACTCAGCTCACAATTTTAGGTTGTGGGAACATTTCCCAACAAAAAAGAACATTATTCAAACTTTTTTTAATTCTGTAACTTTTTAAAACGTTCCACTAACAACTTAAAAATTACATTTTTGATATATAGATATATAACATAAAAAAAAATCTACTACAGTTACTTCAAAAACATTTCCAAAAACTTTAAAGAAACTTTTAGAGAACATTAGCCAACGTTCTCTGAATGTTCCCTGTTAGCTGGGAAGTAGCATCGTTTAAGTTATTATACATCAAATGTTCAATGTAGCAGAATGAATCTGAAATTTGATTGGGTCTGAACACAATTACCACTTACATAAATTCACTGTATTTGACAAGGGCAGAAAACATTGTGGCCTGAATTTTTTTCAGCTGTCTTTAGATCGTCTGGCCATCACAACCACAAACACTAACCAGCAACCACAAGCTAAAACACACTCACACACTGGCTCTGACCAACACAAGCACATACTAGCATCTCTGTTCATAGTCATTTATACCATAAAACCTATTAGCACATGAACTATTTTGTAAAACATTTAGTTGTAGTACATCACATGTATGTTATGTTACCCAGCTAACAGAGAACATTCTCATAACTCTGGATAACGTTTTCTAAAAGTTTACATTGTATCTCATATATCAAAATGTTATTAAGTTGTTAGTGGAATGTTTCAAAAATCGTACAGAATTAAGAAAACGTTTGAATAACATTCTATAAACAAACATGGAAGGTTTGAATGTTCCTAGAACATTTATTTGATATCTGCTAGGGAAACGTTCTTAAAACCTAACATTGTGAGCTGGGCATAGCCCTAAAGCTATAACAAATAATAGACTCATTTTTCATTATGCATATAATGCCGTTGCATTTAGTGTTTCAGTGGTGCAGAGTTTGTGCATGTGTGTGCATGTATGCTGGCGTGTTCGTGACAGTTTAGCTCTTGTAAGCATTTAGCACATATCAGACGGTTTCCACCCATGACTGTATCTGTACAGTCACGCAGCAACACAAATGCCTCATGTCACAAGCTTCCCTGCCACCTAACAGACAATGTTCTCCGAATGTTGGTTAACATTCTCTAGTCCTCTCAAAGATATCAAAAATGTTCCTGCAGTAACGCTAGTAGAACATTTTTAACATAAAATATCAGATATATTAAACCTCTATTCTTAGGCTGTTAGTGGAACGTTTAAAAAACATTACAGAATTTTAAAAAATTCAATAATGTTCTTATAACCAAAATAGCAATACTATGTCTAAAAAACCTGGACGTTCCTAGAATGTTCTACATTTTTTACATTTTTGTTCTTGTTAAATGATAACATTAGGAAAACGTTCTTACAACCTAAAATTTTTAGCTGGGATAAAAGGCAACGCCTTTTTAACACAACAGAATCTTTTATCTTAATTCTTGTGCTTGCCCCTTTTTACCCATAATCCCTCACAGCTTTATATTTCTTTCAGCACTTCCTAAGATCTACAAACCCAGTTTGTCTTTATTACATACAGTACATGTCAATAGATACACAAATGAATTCCTATTACACCATCAGACTTATTTACATATGAATCATATTAATGTCACACAAAATACTGTATGATCTCAGAGGCTTTACAGTGCCATTCGAAACCCAACCATCACACAACTGTACCAGAATGTCCTGTGGTGTCTCATTCCACAATAAGCAGTTTATTAGGACAGCATGTGCTGATCAAAACTGGTCATCTGGGATCAAAGATTGTATTGCAGGGCATCATAAAATACCACAGTCCAATTAAGCTTTGCTTTAACATGTTATGCACGCACCAGAGAGAGTTAGTGGCAAATGACATTCACAATAAAGCAACAAACATGCAGATGTGAGAATTGTGTGGTTGTGTCAAAAGATCAGCAGAAGATCAGCAGATCATCTCCATCAGTTCCACAGGCCTCTTCTCTCCACTACCATTCTCATTACCAAAGAGTCTCTCCGCTCTTCATTTACAATCTTCAGCACATTTTAACCAATTCAGAGTCTGGTCTAAACCCATCCTCACCAGCCCTCAATCAGTACTAAACCCATGTTAACCAATGCCAGATGTGTACTAAACCCAATCTCAAACATTTCAGTTTGTTCTGAATCCATCCTCCACTAATGCTGATTCTGTTCTTGACCTATCTACAACTTGTCCTCAACCAATCCTGAATCCATATTCAACCATTCCTGAATCTTTCCTCAACCCATTCACAGCCACTGTTAAATCTGTCATTAATCCATCCTCAGCCAATCCTGAATCCATATTCAACCATTCCTGAATCTGTCCTCAACCTTTTTACAACCAATGTTGAATTTGTCTTCAATCCATCCTTAACCAATCCTGAATCTGTCAATATATTTTCAGCCAATCCTGAATCAATTCTCAACTCCTCTTTAACACCACATAATCTTTCTCATGCTTGCTCCTTTTTACCCATAATTCCTCACAGCTCTTTATTCTTTTCCACACTTCCCAGACTATGTAGGGTCTATAAATACTATTTCCCTTGATTGAGTTGATTTTTTGAATTCAGTGTTTTATAAGGAGGAAGCAGTTGTAACAACATAGACCTTCACTTATATACGTTTTAACTCTACAGTACACGTCCCTATATTAACATACAATACATTACAAAAAAAATGTGGCCATAGAGTACATGATAATTTGCCAATGTGTTCACACAAGGAGACACCTGAAGTGCAGCCCACCTTTCTTCCCCTTGTCCCCTCTCCTTCCCATGCGCCCTTTATTTCATTTCAGCTTATGTGACTCACCTGTTCGATCTTGGCGAGCCATTCTTTGTTGCGGGCGAGTTCGGCCATGAAGGCCTGATGCTTCATCCATTTCCTGTGCAGCTTCTGAGCTTCATCTCGAGCTCCATCACGAGCTGTCAGCATCCTATTGGCCTCTGAGAGCTCTGCTCAGCTACACCACACACACACACACAGCAATCAGCAGACCAGAAAGAAAAACAAGACCAGGCCCCTTCCAAATCAGTCACTCCTCAACCCAACACCGCAACATCACGAACAGCCATTCACCTCCAGCACAAATCCACACACACCCCAAAAAGACACAAGAGCGGCACCTCAGCAGTATGTACAGCAGCAGTGGGGTCCGGAGCTCAGGGGCGGGGGTTCCGCTGGGTCCTCATGTCCTCCAGGTTACCCCTGCAGTTCTGCTGCAGTATCCGTGCGTCAGTCCAACAGGCCGACACCAGCTCAGCCTCTTGGAGAAATGGCCTCAGTCTCGATGTGTCACCCGTTTCCAGAAACAAAATCCAGCATCATAATCCTAGAGTGACACGAAACTAAAGGAAAATCAGAAGTCCGTGTGTGCGCGTCTGCGTTGGGTGAAGGTCCGGCGATGCGCCGTGTCGCTACACCGTCCTGCCGTCGACCTGGATGGATGGGGGGGTTCGGAGGATAAGTGGGAGGAGTCGCTGATGTGTGTGTGAGTGTGTGGGGGGGGTTTAGACACCTAAAGACACAAGTTACCCTCTTTGAATGAGCTCACAGGCTCACAAACATCCGTGGTGCGGAGGATCCGACGGCTGCAGCGTTAGCAGACGGACACGCATGTGCTTTTGGGCTGATTCTCATGTGCTCTAGTGTGGTTGCAGTGCTGCAGTCTCTCTCTCTCTCTCTCTCTCTCTCCAAGCGCAGAGCGCAGAAAAACGCCTCAATCCTATCAACAGACTTTACTGCAGTGCCTTAGAGTGAGGGAGGGCGGGAGAGAGACACAGAGAGAGAGATGGAAGGAGACACACAGAGAGAAAGAGCAAGAAGGATGGAGAGGCAGAGAAAGAGAGGAAGATGAGGGAGGGGGTGGTAGATAAATGCAAAGGGGGGGGGTGGTAGAGAGGAGAGAGACAGCAAGAGAGTGAGTGACAGAGAGAGAGAGAGAGAGAGAGAGAGAGAGAGAGAGAGAGAGAAACGAGATAGAAATAGAGTGCGCCAACATAGGACGGCAATGAGAGAGAGAGCAGAAAGGCAGAAAAGAGGAAAAGTGAGAGTGAATGTGGAGAAATACACCTCATACACGGGAGGGAAAAAAGAGAGAGAGAAAGAGAGGCTGGTGTAAGAAGAAGTGGGCGACATTTTTCAGTGTCACAAGGGACGTTTAGCTGCACAGTGGGGGCGTGTGTGTATACGTGTATGTGTGTATATGTGTGTCTGTGTGTGTGTGTGTGTGTGTGTGTTGGGGGACAGTAAGAAAAGAGAACAGATTGGTTTAGAAAACAACCACAGGGATGCTGAGGCACTGGAGGTCACAGCCTCAGCAGTAGTGTTGGGTAGATGCCACACAGCAAAAGGGCACAGAGGTTGTGTGTGTGTGGGGGGGGGGTGGGGGGGGTAAGGACACACATTGGAAAGGAAGATGAGTGTATGTATCTGTGTGAAGAGGGGGGCAGACGGCTGAACTGGAGAGGTGGGCCATGTAATTACAAAGGTCAAAAGGGAAACACAATGGTTCAATGAGAGATATCTCGACTGTGTGTGTATAGACCAGCTGTCATGATTTACAAACAGCTGAGTGAGAGAAAAGGAAAAGACACACACACGTGCCGCTCTATGCAGCTGCTTCCGATTTAAAGAGACAGACACCTTTAAAAACACTTCCAGAAACAGCCATTTAGATGGGAACAGGCAATATTTTAGGCCCTTATTTTTCAACACAATATCATGGCAATCGTAACTATTTTTACGTTTTAGCAATTTGATGGCTAATTTGTATCAATACATATGATCTCATTCGTTTGTTTTCGTATGCTTTCACTCCAGTAAGGGTTGAGTTTAGGGGTGAACCTTCATTCTTGCTTCCTTTCTAAAAAATCATACAGTTTTTAATGGCTCACATCATATGAATTAATACAAAATTGTGTGTTTGCGTGTGTGTGTTATCATTCTTTGCTATTTCTGAGGATAATCTTGGTAGTTATAGCCATTTAACATTGTATTTAGAAACTATAATTGTTCCACATTTATTAGTAATGCAACTTTAATTAAAGTTTAGCATGTGTAGCATGTTTTCCTCTGTTCCAATAAGGGTAAATGCTTCTCCTGTTTGGCGCCCCCCTGCGGAGATGCTCATAATAACAGGAGAATGCGCTTCCATTCCTTAAAGAGACTGAACAATTGTATGCTAATCAGGCAATATGCATATATGCACCATTCGGTTTTACTTAGTTTTGATTCCATTTATTAATTTTATAAATGGAAAAGTTGTTAAGGCTAGTCACTTTTCTATCTCAGTCTGTTCACTGAATGTTAATAAACTGCAGGGAAAGTTCAGCCAAAAATGAACATTTTCCCTTATTACAAACTTATATTTACATTACTCAGTTCACCTTGAGAATATCTTGAGAATATCTGAGTATAGCACCAATATAATCATGATTCTAGCAAACTGGTCAAAAACAATAAAAGATATTGCAATGCCAGCTTGCAAACTAGACAACAATCACTGGCCATCATTTGAAACAAAACAACTACTGAGGTGACACAAGATTTCTTCTATGTCCTTTCAAATTATTTCAATGTACTTACCCTCATTAATCTGCATGAATGGAGCCATACATGCACACACACACATATAATCAGGTGTTATTAATCAAAGCTCCAGGATATGCAGCATCCCAGCTAACAATTTTATGTTGTAAAAACATTTTGCTAACGTTATAACGAAGTAAAGAAATTTAAAGTTGTTTTTTAAGTTCTAGGAACATTAAAAACAGAGATTTCTAGACGTTGTATGTTATTGCTTACTCATAAAAATGCTTTTTACACATTTTTTAAACATTTTTTAACTAACAAAGAATAACATTTATGGTATACATGACACAAAACGTTAAAGAAGTTCTACTAACGTTACTGCAAGAATGCTTTGGATAACTTTGACGGAACTTTAAGAGAACATTAGCTAACGTTCTAAGAACATTCTGTTAGCTGGGATGTCATTATCGTGCTCATCGTGAATGACTTGGTGACTGTTGCTGTGGTGATGCTAACAGCCAGAAGCAATCTGCACGTGTCAGTCCATATAAGCTTCATATGATCCACTGGCACACAGTAGCAGGATCAACTAGGTCACCTCATTCACCAGCACAATTATTTTGCACTATTATAATATTTGCACTACTGTCACTAGGTCCACTTTTAACAGAACTGTGTACTGGTCGGCCCTGCACTGGGACCTACTATGCCATTGTATGTTACAGTAGTCATTGTTCTGACTTGTGCTGTTTGTTTGCACTTGTGCACTTTATGTATATAATTATGTAAAATGTCTCTTCTAGTTCTGTGTCGAAACATTGTGGAGAAACATTGTTTCGTTTCACTATGTACTTGTATATGGCTGAAATGACAACAAGCTCTACTTGACTTGACTAATACATTACAGCATAATGCAAATCTGTCCACACTGTCCATTATTCTGAACTACATCTGTTTCTAAACATGGTTTCATTTTTTGGATTCTGGGTGACCAGCCTTAATGTTATTACCAGCAAATCCTTTCTGAACTCCAAACACCCCAGCAGCTCTGTCTGTGGCTACAGATGTGTCTATAGAAATAAACAATGCAGTGTGTCTTTAACCCAGACTGCAGACAATACTACACAAACTAAACAGACCCTGTTAACCATACAGTTTAATCGCCTTTAAAATGACGTTAATGAACGCAAACTCTTACCCTTCAGTCCTTTGTTTTGAGCTACAAAACTACACAAACACAGTGTCGAGAAAACATCCAGAATAATGTGACAATCCATTTTCCAATCCAAATTAAAAGATTATGCATTAAGCAAAGGAGGTTTTATCCATTGCGAGCCGATTGCACTGCTATAAAATTTGTCGATTAATATAAATTACTCTTTATTTATTCTACATCATTTACACAAGCTTTTACAGATGACAACTTTGTAGGACTCGGAAAGTTTGGCCTGTGTGCGGCACTGCGCATGTCCACCACTGAGCGGCAGCATCGCGCCCCGCAGACAGCGCGCGACCGGTAATATTGTCGTGAGTGACGTCAGCACTTCCTCTTTGCTCCTGCGCCGCGAGGGCAACAATGGTGCGTATAACCGGTCCGTGGCGTTTCGGTTAAAATCGGGTTTAATCCTCCGTTTGTGAACAACAGAAAGCCCGAAAAACCGTATAATGCGACTTTATACGAGCTGCACGCAACATGAAATGTGTGATGTTAAAGTTTATCAGACGGATGGTGCGATATTTTAACCGATTACCGGAGACGCGACTGCTAATATAAATGCTTCGATTTAGTCGCATGTGAACGAATAGATGAGGTTAAGTGAACGAAACAATAGTGTTACTGTGTTTAATGTGCTTTGGAGTGTTTGTCATGGTCTGATCTTACTTTAAATTACATACTTAGTTCATACAGAAGCAGTAACACATTAGCTTAAAGCTAGCACTGTGGTGAACGCTAAACTCCCATCGCATGTGTTTATATAACATTGCAATGCGTTTATAACATGCGTTTACCTGCAGGTGAACGTGCCGAAGACCCGCAGGACTTTCTGCAAGAAATGCAAGAAGCATCAGCCGCATAAAGTCACTCAGTACAAGAAGGGCAAAGACTCTCTGTACGCTCAGGGTAAGATCCGACTGAACTTCAATACCAGCATAAACCTGTAGTTCAGAGTTTAAACGACTGAATGAACTGAGAATGTGTTTGTTATTGACAGGTAAGAGGCGTTACGACAGAAAGCAGAGCGGTTATGGAGGACAGACGAAGCCTATTTTCCGAAAAAAGGTGAAACAAACGATGTTTGGTGTCAACTTAGTTGAAACTTTACATTGTGAACTCTTAGTATTGCGTGTTTGTTAGTTATGGTTAGCAGTGGGCTTTATTTGCACTATTCTTGTTGAACTAAAATGCATTAACTAGACAGAGTGAACAGGGTCCTTGTATAAATAGATATATAACCAATGTACTTGTTTCAGAATGTAGTATTTTAATCCTTGTGTTTCTCTGAACGAGTCTTTTTTTATATGCATCTTGGTTAGGTCTAGAAGACAGCTGTGTGTGGAGAATCTGCTATTTTGTTACATCGTAATTGTTTGCATTTCAGTATATTACATGAATCCTCTCAATTTTTCATAGGCTAAAACCACAAAGAAGATCGTGCTGAGGCTGGAGTGTGTGGAGCCCAACTGCCGCTCAAAGAGGATGTTGGCCATTAAAAGATGCAAACACTTTGAGCTGGGAGGAGACAAAAAGAGAAAGGTGAGTTCTCGTCACTGATCAGACTGTATTACATTGGTTTAAAAACAGTCTAGAAGTGTATTTGAAATGTATAAACCATTATCTAATAATGAAAAAACAATTGAAGTCATCCGGGCTGGGCTTGTGCTTAAATTTGTATATAATATACTTTTTATGTTTATTGGAACACCAATAGTAGTTTCTTCTGTACTTGCATACCAAGCTCATTTAAAAGCTTAGGATGAATCTGTTTTAAAGTCATAATCTTCTGTGTGGCTTTGGGTACATGTAACTTTGTTAGGTGTTGTACAGTGTCTGATATTCATTCAGTAACACTGAGTACCAGAACAGAACTGTTTAAGCACAGGAATTATTTTAACCTGTCTGATTGTATTCATGTTCTCTCTTACAGGGCCAGGTCATCCAGTTCTGAGCTGGGCCAAATGCTTCTTTTGTTGGTTTACCATCACTGTCAATAAAAGTTGTATACAGTTACGTTGTCTGACTTGTGAGCATCATTATCGAAGTGTTTAAGTCATGCACACCCAAGAGTTTCTTTTCTAAATACTTGAAGGTGTTGCTCTAACAGCAAATCTGTCATGTCACTGTTAAACATTCATTAGTTTTGTGTGATTAATCAAAAAGAGACAATGTGCCAATTGTTGAAAATTAAGAAATTAAAACCTTAAGTTTGTAAACTGTTGGTAACAAAGTCTAGTTAAAAGAACCAAATTATTGGCTATGGCATTACTTGGTCATTTTTGCTTAATGATGTTACAATAATGTGATACAATTTAATCAGATTTTATTGCTGCATTGGCAAGTTATTGATCTGAATTTCAATAACTAAACTAAATAAATAGCTGTATCATTACAAAATAAGAAAGGTTCTACTGTCTAGCTGTCTTGTAAACCCTTTATACAACAAAACTGAAGTTACTAAGTTAACAATTTTTACCACCTTAAATTTACACGTTAACTGTACAAACCTGACTGGCAGTTTTTAGATTGTGCTTCATTTTCTGAGAACCTGCAACTCAGGATATCAAAAGTAAAATGATTTGGCAAACAAACTGAAAGGTTTATTTTGCTCTTTGTAAAAATATGTGACTTCAGACATGCATATACGCTCACTCATGCAGAAAGAGAATGTGATGCAATTTTGACCTTTTCTTGGACCAGTTAGATTTTACAGTTCTTGACACAGCCAGGTAAACTCATCCACACACTGGATTTACACTGACTGGATGCTGGGAGGGCAGAGCAGAGGCTGTAATGGGAAATTATGGGGGTCACCGAAACTTAGGGTCACATGGTACGATGGATGTCTTCATGTCTAAGAACTTTGTATGTGACCCAGTAGAAGACGTTAAAAACGAGGAAGCTCAGAGGGAAAACGGCTCGTGAGATGGTGTCGATCCGTTTCGCTCGTTCCACAAAGCGCCGGCGGATATCAAACAGTATGTGACCGGGAGGAAGTCCTGCGAACATGGCGGCAGCCTCAGAGAGAGGCCCATCCCCGGAGAGACAGGTGTCCATCCCGTATCCCATGAAGAGCAAGTCGTGATTCTGCGCGGCTAGCTGCTCTTCCTGAAGAAAACATATCTCACATCATGAGCGTATAATTAAATACAATTTAATGACAGTATGAAGCAAAAACATCAAACTTTAATATGCAACAATGTACCAAACTTCTGTGTTTTTCATATGTAACATTTAGAAAAGGTGCAATCCATAACATTTTAGTTAAAAATAAACAATTAGTTATTGAGCAAAAACATGACATCAGTGTTCAATACGACCTTAATCCACAAACATCTTGCAATTGTATGTTTCAAACAGAGATGGCAGTAGAGAGGCAAAAGTTACGAGTGTGGCTGTAATATTCTATTCTAAGCCTAATTATACATAGTATTACATGAAATTTACATTGATTTAATCATATAGGTCATACAGAAATAATTTATTGAAAAACAATACCCTGAGAATCAGAGTACATAGTGCACAGTGTGTAGTGTGAGCTATAGTACACGACACACAACTACAGAAAAAGTTTTAATATGAAAAAAGAATGTTTATAGATAAATAATTTTCCCAGAATTCCCAGAAGGTGGCACATGGAAAACTGCGTGAACAGGTGTTGTGTTTACCCGTGCACAGGCGCTGCAGTGCCGCTGTGTGTTTTTGCATGGGGTGTTTCCAGTGACATTGTTGCTTTTGTTTTTCGTCTCTGCTCCTCCAGCCTGACCAGAGGCCTGAACACAACACAAAAACACTTACTTAAAAATGGATTCATCATTTATTCAAATGATAAAATATTCTTGTACCGCGCTCCGCTGAACAGACAGGCTGCAATGTAATCATGCACAATAACTTGAAATGAGGTCACAATGTACCTTAAAACCCTCCAGCAGGGAATGCAGATCTTTACTATAATATCTCATTTGTAAAGACAAAACCAAGTGTCCATATCTTCACATCAGCAAAGTTAGAATATAACTAAAGTTCCAACATAGACACATAAAATCTATTTTTTAGTCTGTTTATTTTGGTATTAAACGATTTGTTGTGTTCAGCTTTCTTCAACTTTGTCCTCCTTGTAACAGACTGCTTTCACTATTTTGAGCTTTCTTTATTTTCCCTTTTGGTTCGCTGGTTATTTATTCTTATATATATATTTGTGAGCATTTGTGTGAGATCAGCACTGACAGTATATTTGTTCCTTCGGGAAAGGATGTTTTGTTTGTGTGAGATGTGGTCAGTTTGGTGTTTGTTAAAAAACATTGTTTACAGGTCGTTGCTCTGGGTGAGTTACTGCACATAAGATGAGACAAACTACTGCGCTGTGCTGTATACAACCAAACAGCCCATGTGACACTGAGTGTTAGTGTTACACGTGTGTGTGTGCATTGTTCATATATGTACACTGTGCCTCAGAGCCTGAGTGCACTAGTATATATGCGTGTTTGCATGTTAAATGCCCAACAGCAACCCTAGAGCAAGTAAGGGGGCACAGCGCCACCAACTTACCCACTGGGTCACACACACACACACACACACTGTGGTATATACACACACATGCAGACTGCCCTGAAGGGAGATGGAGGGAATATGGAGGAGGAATAGAAAAGGACAGAATGGTGTAATATTTATTCAGTCTGCTCTTTGTGGAAAGCTCTGCGCTGGTTCAGAATGCCATGATGTTCTTCCAACTAGCTGGTTAAGAGCAGAACAATGGAAAAAACTGCAGTCTCAACTCATACTCCTGAGAGAAAGAGTCTGGCAATAACCAGCCAGACAAATGTAACTTGTTGTTGTCACAAATATTATAAAAGTTATTGTTTTGATTGTACAGGTAACTGTTAAGAATATTTTTAGACCAAAAGCAAAAAATATAAAAAATAATTTGCATTATAATTATTAGCATAAGAAATTCAACATTAAGCCTGATTTTCCCTTTAAACGTTTTTGCATTCTGACATTATTTACATGACAAGCAAGCAGATTACATACTATAGCTATATAGCTTCCTATATAGCTGTTAAACAAGTACAAACATAATAAAATAACCATCCATTTAAATTAAAGTATAACTAGATTTCAACTGATAAGTTGAATAATTAAATAATGTCAACCAAGTGTATCAGTAAAGCTGAGATTTTGAATTCTGGGTTTTGTTTTTAATGATTTAAAACCTCTGTAGGTAGCGTTTGCATGATGTCAGATTCTTTGCATCGCTGTTGTGAGGGAAGAACGGTATTCTGTCATTTCTGTGTGATTTTATAATCCCTTATGACATCACCTGCCTTCCCACTTCTCTGGAGAAACCAGCAGACGTATGAAAGATTAAAGGGACACTGTAGGTCTGCAGTGTCACTCAAACATGTGTATGTGTGTGTAGGACAGAGGACAGAGGTTCGGACCGGCACTTACAGCTCTGTAGCGTTGCTCCTCACGCAATTTTCTCCTGAGCCTGAAGAATTCCTTGTGTTGCCGAGAGACGAAGTTCACGGCCGCGTATTCCAGCAAAGCAGCGAAGACAAACAGCAAACACACTGCCATCCAGATGTCAATGGCCTTCACATACGACACCTGCACACACACGCACACACACACACACACACACACACACTCAGTGTGCTTCCAGTGATTTATTTACAATCAACAGTTATTGTTGGATGAATGAATCTATGGATGAACATATAGATGGTAGACTGATACCTTCTTTTTTCCTACCTTAGGCAGTGATGCTCTGGATCCGGAGCTCTGTGTTGCCATGGTGAGAACCGTAGTAATGCCCAGCCCAACACGGGCCGGAGCGGCATCCATGTTGATCCAGAAGGAAACCCATGACAGGATGACTGTTAATAGGCTGGGGATGTACATCTGGATCAGGTAATAACCCATCTGCCTTTCCAGATGAAACTTTACCTCTATACAGGTGAACTTACCTGTGAAACACACACTCATGATAGACAACACAACAATGTGATAACAACTACTCTGAATGCCTTAGGTTTTAGCATTAGCATTACAACTCTTGTTGTACCAGTGTTGTAGCGTTTCAGTGTTAGTACTGCAGTGTTTCTAGTGCTGTACCAGTGTTGTAGCGTTTCAGTGTTAGTACTGCAGTGTTTCTAGTGCTGTACTAGTGTTTCAGTGTTAGTACTGCAGTGTTTCTAGTGCTGTACTAGTGTTTCAGTGTTAGTACTGCAGTGTTTCTAGTGCTGTACCAGTGTTGTAGTGTTTCAGTGTTAGTACTGCAGTGTTTCTAGTGCTGTACCAGTGTTGTAGTGTTTTGTACAGTATCCCAGGTCTTTCTTCTCTTTCAGGACAAACTGGGGCAGCATAAGGTCATCAGCCACTTGCACTGGGCCTTCATCCAACCACTGGAATATCAGATCATTCATTGTGTAGCCAACTAGACAGAAAGAGAGAGAGTCACAAGTGTACACAAGAGAAATGAGAAGAGGCAGGAAAACATTGTTGAGAAGGTGAAATCTTACAGCTCTCTAACTGCATAGTGCAGGTCTGTATGTCCATAGGGAAGTTCTTCAGATCCATAGGACACGACAGAATCAGAGTAAGTCTGAGAAATAAGTAAGAGACAGAGTATTACTTAAGCTATTTTGCCTTAGGTGCCCCCACAGCCCTGTCAGTAAAAGTGTTCAGTATACCATCACTGTTCTGTCTGGTGTCGTCAAAGGACATGTGCATATATATATATTTCTGTACGAGAGTCTTTCACATGAACAAAATTGATTTTTTCTTTTTCAAACTCCACACATTTTTTCAAACGCCCACATTGAAGTATTAACAAGAAAATCAAGGGTAAAAAAACATTTTATAAAGACAAAATGAAAATCTTTCCAAGTATCCCCTAAAAATTTCTTAAAGGAACAGTTCACCTAAAAAACCTGTATGATGTTGAAAAAAACATCATACAGGTTTGAAATAAAGGCGAGTAAATGATAGGAAAAAAATCAAATTTTTGGATCCCTTTACGCCCGGGGTACATGTACACCTGGTTGGGAATTACAGGCCTAAAGGAAAAAACATCAGCCTTTGGAGCAGAGGACTGAGTTTGGGTCCCATCTGGATTGTTTAAAAGCATTTGGGCATCCTGCGATGCACATTTTAAAAGTGCAAAGAAAAAGTATCAGATTGGGTGAGAATGGCTTTGAGTCCCCTCAGGACTGCTTTACAGTGTGAGAGAGAGAGAGAGAGAGAGAGAGACTGAAAGCAAACGCAGATGCTAACAGACAGGAGATAAGGCGGCAACTCTTTCCATCCACATGCCATCAAAGAGGAAACATTCAGGTTGTGAGGAACATTACCAGATGTTCACAGACCCATGCAGATGACAGAGGAACCTGTTTGAGAGTCCTTTTCATTGTAGCCTCTCACTGCTACACAAAAGCAATCAGATCCTATTTGATAGATCAGCACTAACTCTTACATTTCCAATTATCTTTCCTATAACGGTTTGGAGTTATTCAGGGAACCTCTGGAGGGCAATATTACACCTGATGCTGTACAGAACATTTCCGTTCTGAAAGATCCTCAGCAGTTTGTTGTCCGTGGTGACCTCGTGAAAGTTGGCGCCCTTCTCGTTGGCGAAGAACAGGTCTGGCTTCCAGATGGAGTCCAGCATGGATGGGTCTAGATCCAGGGAATCATCTGGATACTCTTTATAAGCCAGCCGGGGGTCGTTCCACTGCTGTCGCAGAAAAACATTCAGCCGATAGTCCTGCCAAGTTCAGGATTAAATCATTAGACGACTATTACACAGACACATCAATGAGTAAACGTGTGCTTTAATTCTTGAGTATGAGCTATGAGTGTTCCTGTAGCTCAGCTGGTAGAGCATTGCTTAGCAGCGCATAGGTTGTGGGTTCGAGTCCCAGGGTACATGTGAAAAAATTTATAACTTGAATGTATGCGACTTAAAAGTTGCTTTGGATGAAAGTGTCTGTTAAACGCACAAATGTAAATGGTTAAAAACAGGCACAAAATAGTTAACATACAACAAAACTGGCTAAAGTGTGAAAATAAAAGCATTGCGATGAAAAAGTACAAATTAAAATATTAAGCAATTATTTTGTAAAATATTGTTTTATTGTAAAAATGTATGTTTTAAACATTTTAAAAATATTTGTTTTTCTTACACTTTACTCAATATAATCAACACTATAAGACACACAAACAATGTGTTAAATATTATGAACGTTTGCAAATCTACCATTCACTTCTCACTTAAGTGAGCAAATCGAGAATATTGATTTTCAGTCACATATATTGAATTGTCACAGTTTTGTGAGCATTCAAGTGTTTAAAAAGTTTTGGCTTACCACACATAAATAATTCAGTGTGGGGCCATTTTGTTTTTCTAGCGTTGAAAGCTGCTACTGGGACCTACTAGAATAATTCTTTACAAATTGTGAGATCGGATTTATCACAGTTGTAGCACAGAACACATAAGCACAATAAAAAAGATCACAGCAGGTATAAAATCCTACAAGGATGAATTCAGACTGAACCGAGTTTGGTATTGGTTACTTTTCATATATAACCAGTACACGGCTGTTTTTATATTAACCTCCTAGTGATCATTTGAATAAAAAACAAGATTTTGTTTTATTCAAATAATCACTAGGAGGTTAATTTAAAAACATCTGTGTATTTATAAATTATTATTATAATCTAGATAGATTATTCTTATATATAATCAATGTTAAAATGAATGTCAGAAATTAAACATGTCATAGAGACTGAAAGGTCAGTCAATAGTATTCTTGAGTGATTCAGAGCACATTTCTGATGTGTGTGTGTCATTTAAAGTAGGACTAAAGAAACTGTCTGATGGCTCCTCTGTTGTGTGATATTAATGGTCATTAATCTAATACATACTGACAGGTGCTCCTAAGGAGACATGCAAATTTGTTTGTGTGTGTGTTTGGGGGGTTTCCAATATGTGGTTTAAGAAGACGTGTATAATGGCACGTGAATAGTGTATAACAATGTAAACATGGTTAATGGGGACATTTCCTGTGTCCTTATAAACCAAATTGCTTAAAAAACCTATTAAATGCCATGCATATGCCAATGTGTGTGTGTGTGTGTGTGTGTACCATGGTGGTCTCTGTGATGGAGCCGAAGCTGTTGATAAAAATGTTGCAGGTGACATTAACAGGAGGACCTGAAATATAAAAGATGAAAATCATAAGAAATATTTTAACATTTCTCTTTTTAAGTCTTGCGTGCACACACACACACACACACTACACGCTTGGACGCACAGTTGTAGCAGCCCACTAACCCAGAAAGACTTTAACAGACCAAAACACTGAAGAAGACAACGAAATCTGAAAGCAGAAAATATAATAAAAACATCCCACGGTAGATAATTGGGTTTAGAGCATTTTAAAAAGTGTCTGGAATAGCAACACACAGTTTTAATGCCAAACAACCGAAGACAATATACAGCAGACAATATACACAATATACAGTAAAATAAAGGATTTTCATAAGCAGGTGTCTTTGCAAAAAAGAAACACTTAGAGAAGCAGACAACTGTGAAGTGCCTCGTTTACTTTAAATGACTTCTGCAGATGGCCGTGTTGATTTATCCGATATGTTTAATTAGCACTCAGTTGCTGTGAAATGTCTGCAGTAAATATTTGATTGCTGGTTGTTATTTATTGATGAAACATTCATAACATTAGTGATATTTATAGCTGATCAGAGGGGACATTCCCTCACGCGCTCTGACAGCCACATGTCTGATGTAGAACAGACATGAAATATACAGGAGCTCAGAGACGCCCATAGAGAGAGAGAGAGAGATAGAGAGAGATAGAAGTAGATATGAGACAGAGAAAGAGAGAGAGGGAAATATGAAAGAGAGAGAGAAAAAGGAGGAACAGAAAGGAAGCAAGAAAGAAAAAAGGATCGAACAAACAAACAAATAAACAAAAACACACAATTATAGAAATAGTGCAACAAATAGGACAGATTTAGGTCTTTGGGTTAACATGCATTTGTTCAGACAGCAAGGCACATTAAATGGCCCAGAAGCCAGCGGAGAAACTGTCCCTCACAGATTCTCACAGAGGCTGTTGTGACATCTTTTACAGAGAAGAATCTACTGAGAGCTGACAGCCGTATCCTGCATGTTCCTCCAATCACCCTCATCACCGTCCAGGGCTGAAATTCTCTGCTGCTTTCTGTCTGTTTCTGCCTGAACGTCTGGACGTTTCGCTTGTTGAACGTTGAGTCTGTCTAAAGGTGAGGAGGGTCCAAAATAGACTTTTAGACGGTTTAATGAGCTCTTATGTTGCTCTGTGTTTCCGGTTGCAGCAGTTTTTCCACACGTGAAGCTCAGAAACAATGTAAATATATTTCTTGCTGAGAGCATCACAATTTCACATTTTTGCAGAGTTCCTGTCAAAACAATCTATGTACAAAAGATTAAGCTGCACCAGCGGTTTTTTCTTCTGTTTTGTGTTGCGCTATATGATGTTTCAAAATGACCAAAATATCACTGAAAGAAAGTCAAGAAAAAGTGAGAATAAGACAATGAGTTGTAACAGAGAGAGACCCAAGCAGAGAGACTTTACATACAGGCCCTATCCTTCATTCAGTTCCAGTTACCTGTAATAGCACAAGGGCCCGTGTTTGTCGCGTGTATCTACATAAACTGGAATACAATATAATGAAGGGCCTCGTCTTTGAATACCAACCAGAAATTTAATATACACTTGCAGTGTTTCACGTTTCACGAACAGATTACTTGAACATCACAAACCATCGTAATTTTATAAATTTCCCCAGCCAAGTTCCCAAAGTAAATTGGGGCAAAGTAAAACATTCCTTTAACAAAAGACCAAACTGTAAAATGCACTAAAGCAACTTGAAGTGGATTTCATACCTTTAAAGTTAGGTCTGATCCGAGCGTCGTATCCTGATGTTTTTCCCATGAGTTTATCCAGAAAGTCGGATGGGGACATGGGCTTCACCCTGCTGCTGGGAGATTTCAGCTCTTTACTAAACACACACCTGAGAGAGACAGATTATTTACCTCAGACTGATCTACAGCCCTCCCCAACAGATTCTCATGTTTCATTTGTTTGTGTATACAGTGGAGTCCACCTGTCTGAAAACTCTATTTGTTCGTGATAAATTAATAAACATTTTCTCCATTAAATGATGAGCATGTGCTCTGAACACTTTCTGTGTCAGTTAATCTGTGCGGTGGCTGTAATAACCAGCAGAGAAATGACATCTCTATTGGTGCGGATCTAATTGTGGTTCGTTGTAGGTGTTAATATTTCATTAAGTGAGAGTTAAGTAAGAGTTTAAGCAGGAGAAACAACAGCTCTCTCTGACAGTGTCCCCCACACTTTGAATCTTCTTCCACATTTAGAAGAATTTTCTGGCCCAGTTCCTCTTCAATTTTCCTGTCTGTTTGCAAGCAGAACTGTGTCAAATTCGATTTGTGAAAGTATAAACTCCATTTTACACAACAAATAGGGAATCAAAATAAGACACACAATGAATTCATCCTCAGGTGAGTCTTGAAAGCCCTTATTGTCATTCTGGAGCACAGACTTGTTCTAGATAGCACAATAATATGGAAATCTCATTATGTGAATAGGAAATCTGTAGTTTCGGTGACAGTGAAAATGACTTCAGACAGAGCTGTCTCTACGTCTCAACCTCATATTTCAGAGACCCAGATATGTGAAGCTAACAAACACACACACACACACACACAATCACACAAACCGAAACATAAGAACACTTTCTGGGATTAAAATAAACCTATAACCCATGAAAACTACTGAACTGCCAAACACACAAGCAGAGACTGTAAGCAAGCACACACACATTATCTATCTAAATGAGGACATTCCATAGACATCTATTGTTTTTCATCTATTGTTTAATACAACTAGTTATAAACAATAGAACCGAACCCTAACCCACAATCTAACCCTAACAGAAATCTTTCAGCATTTTTACAATTTTTACAACTTTTACTATATTATAATATTGTTTTTACAAATGAACATCCCCAAAAGGAGGTTTTGCTCACTTATGGGTACAAATATAAGGTAAATTTATGGTTCAGTAACCCCCACACACACAAAGTACAAAAATGCAAACAATTGAAGAGGTCATTGTAACCATTTTACACACCAGTGACACACACAAACACGTTCTTCTGAACACACGTACGACCCCATACGTGACCATTTAAAGCTGAAGCAGTGAGGAATGAAAGCCCACCTGTGAGAAACTTACCTGAAGACCCCCTCAAACAGCCACCAGACCAGTAAAAGCTCCAGCAGGACCCTCCGCAACAGAGAAACCATCCTTCTACTTCTCTGCTGCTCTGGTTTCTCCTCTGGTGTCCCGTGGTGAGCGTTCAGTGAGCAGATGTGTTTTGGAGGGGCAGGAAGCCCATTCTGATGCTGTGTGATCTCGTCTTCACCAGCATCTGACTGAGCAGAGCGTCCTCAGACTCTCAGAGATGTGTGTGAGTGTTGGGGGTCTTTCGCTCGTTCCTTCTCCCTCTCTGGCCACACGCTTGCCCGAGGTGCAGTTATACCACAGAGAGGGGAGAGGCAACAGGGCGTAAGATGCGTTTAAAGACTTTATCAGAAGAAACAACTGTGACATGACTTTACCTGAGGGCTCTGGATCCACATCCCAGGACGCACTGAAACAGAGGGCAAACATCCATCCATCCAACCATCCATCCATTTATCCATCCAACCATCCATCCAAACATTCATTCATGCATCTCTTTTAAAACATGCTTGTGATCTGCATATTGAGTAGTTTTATGGCAACAGATGAATAGTTTATTAACGTACATGATTTAAGCTAAAATGTATGTACTGTATACAGTGAGGTTCAAATGTCTCAAACCAACTTGTTGAAAATGCGTCTATTACACAATCCTTTCTAGTTACATACATATTAATTACAAATTGCATTTTAAGCAAAACAACATAAGGGACTATTTTTTTTTCATATGGAAAGTAAAAGTAATATTCAACTGGAAATAAATAAATCTACCGGGATTTATTAGCATTTCAAAATCACCTTTTAGCTTTTTGAGGAAAACTGAAACAGTTCTGAAGTGACAAATTATTGCACAAATATTCCATTTATATGGTAATCAAAACTAGTTTTTTTTTTTTAAATCTGTTTTAAATAGTTTAAACATGCCAACAATATGTTTCTAAAATGCTTCTAGAATATGGCAAGAACTGGGCATCTAAATTTGGCCATTTTTAATTGTTCCATTTCCTCAAGTGATAAAACAAGCTTGGCATGGAAGGAACATGGGTTGACATCATGGGTTGACTTTTTTGTTTTGCTTGAAGCTGTGTTTTCTTGGAAATGTGTTTGGTTGTGCACAGAACCTTGTACCATCATTGTTCCAGAAGAACCCTACAGGTACATGCCCTAATATATACAGAACTGATTCATACGAGCTGGCGGCACTATAACACAAAAGCCATGAAATGAAAAAATCAGAAATCACGAGAAGAGGATGCAGCCAGGAAATTACTGAAACAAGAAAGAAAAGAAGAGACAGATCTGTGTGTGCATGTTGAGTCAGAGCAGATAACTAGGCCAGAGTTAATTTTAATGTATCTCCACTCCACAGTGAACCAAACCGGAGAACAACAGACCCAGTTTCTCTGTGAAATCACACACACTCAGCAATCACATTCATGATGTGTTTAAACACACACTTGACCTCAGGAGAAATTAGAGCTCGTGCCTCAACCACACAGAGCCTTCCGCTCTCAGCTAAAGAAACGTGACTATATAGACCACTAACCGTTCACACATCACCGATTTCTTAACTCATTAACACGTCTTTAATTAGAGTTAACCAATTAATTATACACAAATCTGAAAGAGCTACAGACACATTTCAGCAGAGATTTAAGAAACTCGGGCATTCAAAAGTGAAAATTAGAAGCGGATCCCGGATAACTCAGGGAGGTGGTGGGGTCACTTACATACATTGTCTTCATATGCTTTAGGGAAAGTCAGTCCTGAGGAAGTTTATTATCTTTGAAACAGAAATTTCTCATGTTTCTGCAGAGCTCAAACCTTTTCATTTTGTCTCTGCAGCCTGGAAGCATCTACAGAACCCATTGGAACAGACCAGAATTAAACACCACAGTGAAAAAGCAAAAGCTATTTTGTCCTCATGATAAGTGGAGGTTGTAATATGTACCTGATGACCAACTCAGCACTAAGAGCAACTGAATGATTCAGACAGGATTCAAAGAGCAGAAATGTTTCACCTGGCTATCATCATAATTCATATCATTCAAGCCGTCACACAGTGAGTCATTTTCTGTTACTCTGACCTGTAAATAAAAGCACTGGGGCATGAGGAAATAGGTCACGTCCGTGACAAAGAAGGTTTGTGGGCAATTACAGATGTAATGAGACTTAGCATATGAGATTTACACGTCTCAAAAGCCTCAGGGTTACACCCCATTTGGGGTTCAGACAAAACTGAGGTATATCTTAAAGGATGCAAATCTGCTCCAACCACTGTAATGTTCAGACATTCCCAAGCACAAACTCACATTTGTAAGTTTTAATTTGTGTGCAATTTAAGTCTAAATTAGCATTGTTTAAAATTCATCTTCAGACATGGTTAAAATACATGTATTTTTATTTGTTTAAACCAGCTGTTTTGCTCTTGCAGTGAGAACATTTTTTGTTACCAATTGCCAGAGGGATTTGTCGAATGTCAGGTTTGTTTCTGATGCATCTTTATTACAATATACTACAAAAGTGGAACCTGGCTGGTTTTGAGGCTTTGGAGGTGACGTTTTTACAAGCTGCATTCAGAAAAGTGAGATGTACTGACCACAACCGAAAAAAACACAACACAATTAAATACAAACAAGGTAAAGATTTTGCTCAAAAGTTGGGCGGTACAAAGTTAATCAATTCACGAGCACAATGACACCACAGCACCACCTTGTGGCTCGGAGGCAAAATGGCATGTCCTGGTCTCAGAAAGCCAAAATGACAATTGGCAGGCTGGTGTAAGCCTGCATGTGTTTGTTCTCTGTATGTGTGTGTGTCTTTTCCCCAGTTCATTCCACATAGATGTGGGCTGAATTTCCTTGACTGAGTGGACAGAAAATGAGAAAGGGACTGAGATGGTTCAGTCTTCATGGATGTTGAAAAGCTTGGCCACCTCATTCAGATCTGCATGTTCCTCACCATCTTTAATTATCTACAAACACAGAAAATAAACACAAATCACATTTACGCAATTAGCAGATGGTTCTTATGCAAAGCAACCTTAAATGCATTTGGGCTATATAATATATAGCTTTATATCGGTATATATAAAGCTATATATTATAGTGTATAAGTGCAATAGCATATAATGTATAAGTAATATATAGATCCCGGCTCACCTTCCTTGCAATGGGCATTCTGTTGAAGACGTTCCACAGGACGATGCCAACCACCACTTTGTCCCTTAGGTAGAAAATCACCCCTTTCCCATAATCCTCCTTCTGCTGGTTAGGAGGGGCCGGAGCTCCTGCTTTTACTGCCCCAGCAACTTCCTCCGTCTCACTCTCAGAGCGAATGCCGGTGCCTGTGGCCAGAGTAAGAGGAGGATAAAACACTTCTGTGATATGTACAGACAAACGTACTGTGTGTAAAGTGTTTATGTTTTAAAAACATTACGCTCTGTTTGTGTTGAAGACTGAAAATGTGTTAATGCTACACAGGAAGCGGTAGTGATCTACGTTAGCAGTCGATTTATGCACCTAAGATCTACGTGTGTGTGTGTGTCTGTGTGTGTGTGTGTCTGTGTGTGTGTTGGTGTGTGTTGGTGTGTGTTGGTGTGTGTTGGTGTGTGTTGGTGTGTGTGTGTGTGCGTGCGTGCGTGCACCTGATTGCTCTGTGGCAGCTTTTGGTGTGTCCTTGGCCGTGGCTTTTGCAAACACTCCTACAGTGGGCAGACTGCTGTCCACTATTCCAATGGCTTCATACCCCACATCTGGCCCCAAATCACTCCTGCAGACAAGGACATAGTGAGAGAGCTGAATAATGCATAAGTCAAAAGTACAGCAATAGAAAGAAATATTATAGGAATCATTTCATAAAGAATCAACATTTCCTTGATCTGTTCTTATAAAAGAGCTTCATTTACTATAAAAATATATTGTACATTTGAACTCACAGAACCTGCCCACACTAGAAAGTTATTTGCATTTATTGAAAATAAACTGTAAAAATGACTTTTGTTTTGAACTTTCTAACAGATTAAAGCATCAAGGATCATGTTAACATCTCAACAAAACCTACTGGCTGTGAAGTACAAAGATCTTTCTAGATCTTTACTGACAGTAATAAGATGTTAAGGAAGTGTGTCTAAGAGAACAGCAGCGTTTGTTGAAAGCATGTGTGTGCAGTTTACCAGAACATGGATTGATGCCAGTAAGGTTTGTTGGCTCCGGTCATGTTCTCTCCAGCCAATCGGCCGCTGACCACAGCATGATCATGATGCTCCACACGCCGACGCCCAAGTTTGATGTCATAGAAACATGCAGCATCTCCTGCCTAAAGTGCACACAATCCAGAACCCAGAGGAACCTTAATCATGTAGACAGGAACCCAGCTCATAGCAACAACACTAACTAATGTTCTTTCAAAGTTCTCTCAAAGCTCTCAATAACAATCCTCCAGTAATGTTATTAGAACTTGTTATAGATCATTCGAACGTTTCAAAAACGTCACAGAATTAAAGTTTGAATAACAATTTTTATAACCAAGCAATAATGTTAATACAACGTCTAAAAAACTGGACGTAACATTTTTGTTACTTAAAGTATTCATTAGGGAAATGTTCTTACAAGATTGTTAGCTGGGAACATGCTTTCCAATTAGAACCAAAGTTTCAGAACAAGAACCGCGCAGTATTCAGACCCCAATGATCCTTCTCAGACCTTCTGTCTTGGTATCTTCAGCTGAACACCACTAGTCTAATAAGAACCGCTTTTTTCTTCATAGTTTTTGCTTTGAGCAACACCATACGTACCACCCAGATATTAGAGCGAGCCTGGAGCTCTGCATTCACACGGTACCCTCCAAAATCAGAGTCCACCTCCAGCCCACCTGATTTGGCCAGTTCCACACTGGGCTCCAAACCAACAGCCGCCACAATGTGGTCTGTTGTCACCTAAAGCAACAATCTGCATTTGAGCTGATAACATTTACCGTCATAATGCTGAAGCTAATATGAGCTAATATTATTCAACAGATGGTCATGAACTAACTAGACAAGCAGACTCACCTGTCGTCCGTCCTTCAGCTTGATCTCCAGTTTGCCGTTTTTGTAGTTGACATTTTTCACCACAGCGTCTGTGATCACATTTACGCCCTCTACGAAAGGTCACACGGTTAGCTGTGCTAAACTTTAAAACATCAACCTGTTTAAACAGATTCCTAAACACTTTGTCATTGTTTGGACAAACTCACACCACTGCTGGACAAGATGTTTCTATGTCAGACTGATCAAACAAACAGAGCAATGAAACAATGTTTTAAAAGCATCCCACAGCTAACGTTTACACTATTCTAGAAATTGTATGTACAAATGGTTTACTTAAATTTGTCTTATTAAGTACTTGTTACTTGTTAAGTATTTTTACTCTAAAAATTACACATAGCTGCTTTAAATAAAGTGCGCTTTTTACATAAATGTTTCCAGATTAAAACAATATCAAATCTCTCACATTTTAAAATTACACACTTTCATTTGTTCTATAAACAAAAGCAATAAAATCATCTTTCCATGACTTCACAAACATCTAAATTCAAGGCCTCAAGTATCAGTATTAGAGAAACATGGATTCAATAGTGTTCTTCCTCTCACCTTTCTGGACTTTGTTAGTGGTCCAGTTACTCAAGTATTCAGGCAAAACTTTTCCCATGTTTCCCTTCTCCGGGAACATCTGGATCACCTCCAAACCAAGATCAGTGGCTACACGGAAGTACAGAGTACAGAAACCAACAAGTAAGTATCAGCAGCTAGTTTCATTAAGACTGTAGTTGTCTTAATGTATATTATATATACATAATATATATATATACACACACACACAAGCAGAGTCAACATCAATCCATTATAACACAAGCTTATGACCAACTGTCTGGACTCACATCTGCGGCCGATGGCACATGCCAGCTCACTTCCCAGAAAACCTCCACCGATGATCGTGATGGATTTCACTTCTTTGGAGATCTTCTCTAAAGATCTAAAATCCTCAATCTACCAAAAACATTTGAGTCAAACTGAACATACAGTGAGAAGACCAGTCCAAAACCACTTAAAACAGAGTATAACTAAACATAAATACACCACTGAAATTTCAGCGCCAGATTTAATTCATTTCAATGACTTCTACATGACATGCTCAAGGTGATGTTAGCCTCACACACTGTGATGTCCTCAAGAAGACACCTCAGAAGATGATGCACCATTGATCTGAAGCCAATGTATCAAAGTACAACAGCTTCTCTAAGGTCAGTGTTTAATTCTCATGAAAAGTTAACTATAACAACAACCTCTGAAAACTGATCAGTTTATTCTGTTAAGCCTGTACAGATAATGTACAGTAAAACTTAAGACTCAGTTCTTGTGTTGCCAACCAATGAACAAACGTAACATACTTTTCTAAACAGAGTTGTCCTCTTCTTCACCTCCTCTCCTGCCCTGTCAATCACTTGCAGGTTTCTAGGCACCCCACCTTAAACACACAGACAACACACATCAAGATATAAGACAGTCGGCAATAGAGGATATATGTGTGTGTGTTTATGTGTGTAAGTTCCACCTGTGGCGATGAGGCACTTTTCATAGGAGATCTCCGCACCATCACTCAGTTTGACCTTATTTCCCCTGACGTCCATGTGAACCACCTGGACATCAGAAAAAAAAACACATTCATGGTTACGATCAGGGCAAATCATTCACACACAGTTACGCATCAATAAACCAGAACGTTTCTGTGTGGATAAATCCAGGGCTGATGCTGTGACAGGTATCTGTTGTGGTGATTTGTGGTGATATGTTGTGAAACTATTTGACTGGCAGAGCTAACTAGAGAAACTTGTGTAAGGAATAAGATATGAGCAGGAACGAGATCTGAGGTCTCAAGTAAACGTCCTAACGTGTCACTTTTGTTACTACGGAGCTGTTCTTTAATGTGTGTGAATGCAAGTTGAGAATACAGGAAAGATCTTTCTATGGGAGGGTTCCTGCAATGCCGGAACAACTTTTCTGGAAATTTTCCAGGATGTTCTCTGTGTGCGGGAGATTCTCACCTTACGACCTGTGAGAACAGCCACACCCCCGTTCTCCACCTTAGCAAGTTCTGTGGGACTGACGTAGAACGAGGGAGGCTGGAAATAAATACTGAAACAAATAAAGTAAGTAAGAAGTAAGTGATCAGTTTCTTATAATCACGAAGCATCTCAAAATCTGCCAGCAATCTCATAATCCATGGCATCATCTAAAACAGAACCAGATGCCAGTGTGTAGCAGTTATCAGAATGAGTTTCTGGTTGACGTTCTGGTTGGTTCTGACACACACCTCCTCTCTTTGCCGTTCCACTGTTTGAAGCGCAGGGTTTCTGTGACCTTGGGGTCATCGGAGAACCACAGTTCTTTAGAGAGAGGGGGTCTCATGTAGGGCAGGTCTGATTCTTCTGTAACAATCAACACCTGTATGTGTAAAAAAAACATAACCAGTTATAATTGGAAATAGGAAGTAGTATGTTTTTCGAAACTACTCTTGGAACTCTTAGTATTCATCACTGCAGATATCATGTGACATCTTCCATTTTTAAAGCTACAGTCTAAAGTAACTTTTGCCTCTTTACCGCCATCTTTGACACATAAAATTGCACGATACTTGTGGAGTTATCTTCTTAACGTGGGTAACAAATTCCAAACACATGGTGTAAGGTAAGGAGATTGTTTTGAACACTAATCTGTCAGTGTTGCCTAATAACAGATTTTTGCTCAAAAACTAATTTTGGTTCATTTTTAACCCAAAAAAGTTACGGATTGAGGCTTTAAATGTGCAGTGATACAGGATCATCAGTAGGGTGTCACTCACCCTGGCACCAGGGTCACGTGCCCGGATGGATCTTGCTGCAGCGAACGAAGCCGTGCCTCCACCAATCAGCAGATAGGAGGCGTGTTCAGGGACATCTGAATGAGCAGCAGGAGCAGATTCAGAAGTCGCCGCAGGTTCAGAAGTCGCAGCATGAGGAGGTTCAGGAGCTGCGGCTGGTCAAATAAAGAGCAATTTAGTACAAACACAAATAAACAGGTTTCTTCACTTCCCCTAAACATTGAGTTAGCAATGTAAATGAACGTAGCATTTTCGTAAGATTATGTGAGTGCTCTCAGGAACACAGCTAGATCAGGGGAGAGATTAGCATTTTATGGTAAAATTAGTACATATTTTATCTCAAGTAATCTTCCATGGGAATTAGGCATCAATTTTGTTTTAAGCGTGTGACCTCATACCATTAGCATTATTCATTAGCAATACAACAGTCACACAAAACAACTGTTCAGAGAAATGAAATGCGTGGAAAATAAAATACAGCCTTCAACAAAGAACAGACAATGAAGTTTCGAAAGACAAGAACAGAATTTCTTCAAAAAAAGAAACGGCAATATAAAGAGACCAAAACAGCTAGTTAAACGGTTTAAAAAATAAGTGTGGCAATGGAAAGTTTTGATAAAGGTGCCTGTATATGTGAAGCATTTATCACTATCCTTATCGTTATCATGTTTAAATTGTTTCCATCCAGTTAAAACTGGAGTCTTACCACTCTCAGAAACAGGTGGAGCCTCTGGTACTTGTTCAGGGATGGTTACCGGTGTGGGCTCTGCTTATTAACGCCGATGTAAGAGGAGAGTAAAGATGTTAACCTCAATGAATTTTCATATGAAAATCAAATCCTTTTTAAGTCCTGGATTTCCATGCAGATTTCAAGCTTACCACTCTCAACTACAAGCTCTTCACTCTGTACAACTTCTGGAGCTTCAACAACAGGTTCTGGTACAGGGACTTCCAAAGTTGGTTCTGGGTCTTCAACAACAGGTTCTAACACAGAAGCTTCCACAACAGGTTCTGGTACAGGGGGTTCAGCGTTAGGTTCCAGTACTGGGGTTTCTGGGAGAGGTTCAGCTACGGATGTAGTTGCAGAGGACTCCACAATAGGTTCTTCAACAGAAGGTTCTGTGACGACAGATTCTTCAGGTTCCATTGTGGGAGCTTCAGCAATGGGCTCTAATTCCACAGAATGAGCAAAACACATAAGAGCATTTGACAGAGCACCAAAACAATCTTCCACTCTATATCCTTTGCCTTTTACCACTCCCTCCTGTGATGCTTTAAGGTTCCAGAGTTCCTGCTGATTATTCGTGACAATTCAAGAAATCTCTCTGTAAGAGCGTTAACAAAAAACATCCCTAACAATTTTCCATTCCCCGCATCTTAACACTTCTGAGAAGCTTTTGATGTTACGTTATACCAGTGGTTCTTTTGGGGTAGGTTCTTCCGATAAAGCAGAAAGTATGGACAGACTTATTTTCCAGGATCAGGGATGAATTTGTAGGGTAAGAAAAGGGACAAACACAAGGAAGAAGATGGTAGATATGGGTGAATGTAAAAACATCTAGTGAATGTGAAAGTGTCAAGAGTCTTCATCCATCTGCCTCAGTTGCATTTTTTGTTGTGACTTTTCATGACAGGATCTTCAGACAGAAATCTTCACATTACCATGACACACATCATATCTTCTTATGATGAAGTCTCTGCACATCAGTTTCTCTCATGATGTTCTGGTATGTTCTCTAGGACTGTACTAAGATTTTTACAGGCACCACAGTGAGATCATTAAGATTCTAATCCTGCAGAAATTCATAGCTCCCCCTTGCCATTATTCTCTTACCACTCTTTAGCTGCTAGTGCTGATCGTTTTATATCAGTTGATTCTGCAGTTGGGTCCATGCGTGTTGGTGCCCATCAAGTCCAACAGGAACAAATGAATAATGACTTTGTTACCAGAACATGATGAAGTTTCCTCCAAAGCTTCAGCTTCATTGTGTAAGCGAAGAACAGGTCAGATGGTGTAAAGACCAACAGGATGGTCTAACTGTCTAAAAATCTGGTCAACCTTTTCAGAATCAAGACAAAGCAAGATACTAACAGATAGTAAGTGAGACGACTGGTTAAAGGAAGAAACAAAACAAGGGTGTGCTTGTTGTGAGAGATGATGCGTGATACAAAGAGAGACAACAGACTTGTACAACACATAAGGAGAAAGAACTTCAGGCATGTCCAATGACGGTGAAAGAACTTCATAGAACATCACCTCAATCCAACCATCACTGAACCCAATTGCTGAAAGAAAACACCAACACTTTACATCTGTACCACATTGCATTTTAAAGCAGAGTTACTGATCTTTTAAAATAACGACCATGGATTTCTCCATCTCTTCTCAATTGGTTGGGTGAGGAACGTCGATGGAGTTACCCACAAAGCAAACCACAATAAACAAATGCTCACACTCACACACCTGACATACAGCACACATTTCCCCATGTATGAACAGAGGTAGAAGGTCATGGTACAAATGTAAAGATTGTAGACATGGTTTGCACCAACAGTTCCTGCCACATGTTTTCCTACAAAATCTAAAAAGTGCATAACTAGTGCAGAAACGTTAGGAGAGTTGAAGAAGAAATGTTAAAGGAGTTAAACAGCATCATGGCAGTCACATGCAAAATGCAGTGTTTTAAGAAGCATGCAGGCTTGAATCGTACACAATCCAACACATACACTGGGTGTTACCATCTGTAGTGGTTAATACAACATCATGGCTTAGTGGAAAGGGACAGAAAAGAAGGAAATGGCGACCTTTTGAAACAAGGGAATGAGGGGTGGTGTCCCCATCACCTAACCCTGGTCAGTGAGCTCATAATAAGAAATTACTCATATTCAGGCCATGTCTTACTTGTACATAAGCTAATTACCATTCTAAGCTTGAAAACTGGCAGTCAAGCTTTTTTAAAAATGGTAGTATACGCTACACTGTATAGCGTATATACAGACAGCTTACACTTTTAAAAGGGTGTCTGGCCCTAAATTTTTATTGTAACATTTTCCCCAAAATACTGCATAAACATTTGTTGGAGTCAGCTTGTTAAAAACTAGCCGTCTTTGCCGATGGTGATGTGGGTGCTTAAAGGCAAGAAATAACAGGTAAGAATCAACACAACAGTACAGCTAAACTTCATAACATGTGAATAAACAGTTTAAATTATCAGTAAGTGCAATTACAAGCAAAGTTCTCTCTGTGTGATGAATATAACATTCCATTCAACATCTAAACCTGCAATAATAATTAACACCTTCAAATGAAAACAAACGTGCAAAAGAGAAGAATAAGAACATCACATATATTTATAGGTTAATAATGTTCTAAATTGCAGGTCACATAAGTCATTATTCTCAAGACACGTTTTCTACAGGGTCTTATCCTGCATGAACAGAACATTCTGTGCGTGTAAATGCACTTCCTGAGCATGTCGACTGTCCCACATTTGCCTTTGTGTGTCCCAATAGTTTAAGGTAAATTAAGACCATAGAACACAGAGCGTGACATTTCAAAACATGCTCAGCATTAAAATAGACAGAGAATTCTCTCAATGTTTAAATGAGAATTCTTCACATAACTTACAATTTAAGCTAAGCCTCTTAACTCAACAGCCAATGAGCAGCGAGCAGAAGTGTTGTTTGTGCAAGACTGCACAAATGTACATTATATACATATATACAAACTGAGGACTGAGAGATGCAGTTAAAAATAACTCACCTTGTTTTGATTCTGCCACAACTCCAGCTGAAACACAAAAGACAACATACCAATGAATTAAAGGTAGGGCAGGCAATGTCAGAGAGGCTAGTGATGACAACCTAGCTTGAAAGCATAAGATCCCGCCCCTTGTTTAGAGTGATCTCCAAAGCCACGCCCCCTCCAATAGTGTGCAGAGGGTATGCAAATACATAGTTTGACAGGCATGTAGGACATCCTATCATGATTGGACGAACATTTTGTGGTCTTACACCTTCCACAGAAGATATCTAAATATTTTTATACCACTTAGTGATCAGCTATCAGGATATAAACAGACTTTCAGCCAGCATAGCAAAAAGATCATCTACCCTTTAATTTATACTCTGTTACTGATTAAACAATACAAACTGTTTTTTCCAGGTCAGCACTACAGACAGCAGCAAGATAACTACCGAGTTAGCCGGTTATTTATTAATTGGTGTGTGTATTTGTTAGTTGCATGTCTACATGTGTGTTCACTCACCTACAGTCTCAGCTTGTGGCTCTTGTTTTGTTCTGCTGGCAATTTGCATCATACGCTCATTAAATCTGTCCTTGTCCCCCGAGACAGTGCGGTAGGTCTTCAAACACACAAACAAACAAATAACACTCACTTCAAATTCTGACGAACTAGGAATCAACATTATATCTGAAGAAACTTTGGATGCTAAAATGCTGAAGACCCAGATGTTCATAAATTCAACATCTGAGCCTGATATCAAGTCATAAAGGCTACTCACATAAACTCCTGCTCCCAGACATGTTGCTCCAACCAAAACATAGTATAAGGTGTTCTCTCCGCCCCCTCCTGTCGGTCCGGATGACATCTGGGTCTTCTGTATCATCTCCAGCCTTCTCCCATGTTTCAGCACTGAGAATTCAGTCATTAAAAAATGTATTACAAAACTTTTAAACAGTTCTCATAAAGACTCATTGGGTTTAACAAGACCACAGCTTTCAGACAACCCACTTCTTCAAGAACTTCAGCTACAGGGTTTGACTGTTCCCACAGTTTCACTCAACTAATGTAATGATTACAAAACATGCATTTTAAATACAGCTTTATGGGGTTTTGCATAATAATTTCAATTGCTTTTGAATTCATTTATTTTATTTGGCTGAACAGAGTCGCAGAATGCGCAAACATGTCCTCGGCACAAGTTCGGCTACACACCAACCTTGCACGTTATTGCAACACATTAGCGTCAAATAAACATTTTATAAGAAGTTCTCATATATCGCAAATGTTTTATTTGCTATATTATACACTATAGTTTGTTGTGCGTGGCTTCGTGACTAAGTTTTACACGTCTGACCAGTTGCACTTAAAAGATTTAAAGTAAACGGTGTTTATTTTCGTGCTTCAATATTGTTATTCATATCATCATTATAAAATAGCTTCAACTGTGGCCATTAATTCAGTCGTGATGCAATGCAAGACCAAAGAAACAACCCAGCATTTGAACAGCACCTGACAGCTGGTCAACCGGACCGTTATCCCATAGATTAGTGGACCTCGATGTTTAATGCAAATAGTTGTGCAAACATTTAACTCGTTTCTGACAGACTGAAATGAACACGTGTGTTTACAGGTGATCCGCAGGTACAGACTTTTCTTAACTTGCCTGATCTCCTTGCAGTCTGCAGACACAACGTGGACGAGGCCCGGGCCAGCGGAGCCAGTTTATTCCACACAGTCTTGCTTTTAAACATCGCAGCTGCGGCGCTGTTTTCTCGATAACGACAGCCTGGGAAAGTTGCTCACCGTACAGCAGTCGCACAAGGCCGGAGACCTTCTCAGGTCATACAGCTCCTGCAGGCGGTTCCGGTTTCTACTAACGGCCCGCCTTCTTCTCGCACTGATTGGCTTCAGCGCGTACTTATTATTCTGTGATTGGTTAACGTTTCTGCCTGTTATAACATTTTGACGGTGATTGGCTGTTTGTAAGGCTCGTTTTAATGACGCCACAGGTCGCGTTACAAGCACCGCCCATTTAATGTCATACAGTATTTATAATATATGGCCTAATTCTTGTAGTTTTGTTTCTGTTGTTTAATCTGGCATTTTTACATATTACGAATATTTTCATATTCTTATATTATATTTTTATATTATGATAGAGGAACTATTTAAAACAAGGTTGTTTTAACCTTGTAGCTATTTAGGAAAGATCAGGGGTGCAAAATACTTTAATCAAACATGGTAAAAACCATTCAAAGTTTTACATAAATTGTTTTTGTTTTATGTGTTTAAAATAAATCCTCTTAATATTTTCACTGTTTCTTTTTATTTCTAGTCTGCGCAAATACCCTTGAAACAACATATAAATTGTTTTATCATTTAAAACTAAACAAATGTGTTGCCTGAAAAGTGTGAATGTGTATTTCATTCAAATAAATGCCATTTTTTAAGCTGGTAACTAACGCAAAATCATTCTTACATTTTGTAAGTGTCTGACACTTGTAGACTGACAGTCGGGCATTTACTGATACGGGGGGGGCGGTGCTTTCACCGGGGGGATTTTCCAGCCAGGAAAACAAGCGTGCGGAAGTCCACAGACCTCTGACTGCTTCAGGATACCAGCGGGATACATTTATATCACCATAAGATACTTTCGATTTCTGTCATGAGAACCTTCTGTAGAACAGTGTCGGAACATGACGTCAAACCATCCAGTCAGTCCCAATTATAGCCAACTGGACGGAACCGAGTCTGAAAACAAGCATGAAACAAAACGGCACATATTTTTCCTGGTTCTGACTTTAATACTGGGCACGGAAACGCTTATCACGGCTTTTCTTTTTTATAACTTCTCGGTGGATATTGAGAGAGTAAGTAAAACGCTTTGATGACCATTTTCTTTTAACTTTAGTAAAGGAAAAGGTGAAAATAATATAAGCTTTGGGTTATTGACTGTCTTTTGCACTTTGAAAGACAGGTGAAACGAGCAGAGATGGAAGTTATCCACTGCACTGTCTCTCCGCAGAGCTCGACAGACCGACAGATCACGCGTGTTGTGACTTGTTTAATCAATACCTGAAACAAAGTGCGCAACAGGTATTTAAAACAGCATTTTAACATCGAGAACTGCAGACCAGATGCATGTTTAACATCGAGAACTGTAGACCAGATGCATGTTTAACATCGAGAACTGTAGACCAGATGCATGTTTAACATCGAGAACTGCAGACCAGATGCATGTTTAACATCGAGAACTGTAGACCAGATGCATGTTTAACATCGAGAACTGCAGACCAGATGCATGTTTCACATCGAGAACTGCAGACCAGATGCATGTTTAACATCGAGAACTGTAGACCAGATGCATGTTTAACATCGAGAACTGCAGACCAGATGCATGTTTAACATCGAGAACTACAGTAGACCAAGATGCATTTTGACAGTACAAATCTGTTTTGTACAGAGAATGTTGTTGGACATACAGAATTCTCTACTGGAGACTTTAGAAGGTACAATTAACATACTCTGCTAGTTTTCTGCTTTGCAATGCTCAATGCGTGCAATATTAGTTGTATTGCAATATAAGTGTTTTGTTATTTGCAGAACACAACATCACTGATGTTTTCAGACCAGCCGTGCACGTCGGAGCAAAACAGGCGCTGCATCAGTTTCACGGGCTGCAGAATGGTAAGATCTTCCTCAAAACAACTTACTGCTTTTCAAGCAATGTATGTAAAGTTTCTAAGAAAGGCTGGTGACCATAAATTGATGTTTGCAGAGGGCATTAATGCACTGGATCGTGTTCAGTGGGACAACAAGAGAGGTCAGGTCAACCAGGGCTTAGTTCGCCTAAGTCCGGACGGAGAGATAACGGTACCACGAGGCGGAACTTACTTCGTTTTCTCTCAAGTTCATTTCGAAACACACTTAGGACATGGTGTTCATTTTACGCAGTACTTGTACAAGAGAACAGGGTCCTTTTCGGGGCCAGTGTTGCTCGCAAAAGCCGCAGTGACTCCCTGCTCGAGTGGCAGGTCTGGTGCACAGCTTTATTCCAGCCACCAGGGGGCGCTGTACCGCCTGGAAAAGGGCGACAGGCTCTCTCTGTATGTGCTGAATATAAGCGACGTGCACTTTCCCCATGAGGCTACTTACTTTGGGGCGTTTATGATTAACTAACATTGCTTTTTTAAGATTTTGATCTTTTTCGTATGTATGTGACATGAGTATTAAATATATATTGGTTACAGTTTTATTCACATTAATGCTAAAATAAAGCTTTCAAGACATTTATCTTTGCAATTTTAATAGCCTTTTTATTGCAATTTCATACATGGGAATTCTTGTATTTGTGCATTAAGTCGTGAGCACAAAGAACAGGTCCTGGACTCTGAGAAGGTAATTCTTGTACAATTTCCTTTTATTTGTTCCTCCACCTTTGGAAACTTTCTAAGCTTGGATCCATTCAACCTCATCCAAAAGAGGAAACAAGACAGATGTGGTTTCGATATTAATTCAGCACTTGAATCAACTGCGTGAAGATTTCGATAAAATAAATGCATTTACTATGAAAGCATAACGGCATGCAACCATTTTTATTTTATTAACTATTTTTATTTAGAGGGGTGGTGTCTGTGGAAAGTCATTTTTTGCATTTTCACTTGGTGCATATTTCCGTAAACTGTTCTTTGCAACAACGGCCATGCACAAAGAATTACACATTTCTGAACTGTTTGGAATTTTATCCAGTAACACTGCCGGCAACACCGGACGTTTGTGACACGTAATGAATTTATTTAAAGTTGTCTGGAAAGGCAGGCATTGCAGAGGACAAGACAAAACCTAATGTTTAAAATAAAAACATAACAGCAACATATTAGAAGGAAAAAAACAGGGCTATACAATTCTGAATGTTCATTCTGGGTGTGTTCCCTGCCCAATTTTTATTGATGCATGGCTTTTTAACATCAGAACTGGGCTCATTTAATGTCTGGAAACGGTCCCTTAAGGCTGAGAAATCTTAGGGAGTAACATAAAAGTTCTATTTCATTCTACGTTTAAAACATTTACCCACACACATCCAATTTGTGAAATGCACACACAGGCTCTACAAATCCACTACTTAAAAATATTTTACACTATGTAAAAAAACAAAAAACAAAAAAAAAAGACATTTGGGGGATGGTCTCAAAATCTGCGGCGTTTATTGGCGCCAAAGTCGACAGGAGGTCCGGGACGAGGGAAAGGAAGAGGTAGACCACCTGGATTATTGGCAGGCCCCTGCTAGAAGACAATGACAGGAGCTCAAAAGCTGTATTCTCTACATGCAGTGCTGAATGTTGTGTGTGTGTGTGTGTGAGAGAGAGAGATCTGTACCTCATCGGAAGCCATATTGGCGCCTCCTGGTGCTGCGGGATTACCAGCCATCGGATTCCTGTTCATAGCCATTCCTTGACCTTTCACCCCAAGAGACACAAAGCAGAACTTGGTTTAAATGTTTATACAATTGTTTTAAAGTCTATAGTGTTCCTGTAGTTGAGCTGGTAGAGTATTGCTTTAGCAGTGCAGAGGTTGTGGGTTCGACACCAGAGGAAAACAAATGATAAAATGTACAACCTGCACATCTTTGAATAAACGTGTCTTTCAAATGCATAAATGTAAATTATAGCCATTGTGGCACATCACAGGAATGTTTTAAAGACTGTTTTCTTTAGGCTTTTCGTGTGTATTTGTTAAATCAATCAGATGTGTGAAGCGATCTGACTCATTCTTACCTCCCATATGCATCCTCATGTCCGGATCCCTCTGAAACAACATGTACAGCAGTCATGCATTTAAAATCATCAGAAATAGATCCGTGGATGCTGCAGGAAATTTGGACTCACTTTCTCCGGGAAGTTGCTCCCCTGGCCCTGCTGCCTCCTCATCAGGTCCTCGGAGTGTGCACGGAGCTCCTCTTCTCTCCTCCGTCGCTCCTCGTCCTGACGCTGCTCCATCTGCTTCCTCTTCTGCACCTCCTGGCTGTGAGCCTCCTCCATTCTCCTCAACTCCTCCTGTCTGCGCAGAAGATCTGAGGGAAGAAGAGATGCAACAAAATTAATCGCAGGGTTTTAAGTCTTCAGTGGTAAAAGATGAATAATCACGTGGCTTTTACACCCACAGCACTAAACAGTCTGTTTGTATCCCGTTTCACTCAGTTCAGTGCATGAATCTCTCAGTTGCTGGTTTAAAAAGGTGTGTTAGAAACAGCAGAAAACTACTGCTGTAACCAAAGGAAATTACAAAAACAACAATAACACAATAGTTAACTTAAAAATAAAATTCTGTCATTTACTCAACATCATGTTATTGCAATCCAATATGACTTGTTTATTCGCACAGACATTTAAATTCAGGTATTTAGCAGATGCTTTTATCCAAAGCGACTTACAAAGTGAGGAAAACAAAGAAGCATTTATACACTGACAAATAAAAATGTCTTCACCTTGTCTCATGAGCATGACCTGGTGCTCGTGTCTCGCCGCTTCCATTTCAGCCTCAAGCTTCTCTTGAGCCTCTTTCATGTTTCGCTCCACCTGGTCGTACTGCTGCTTCTCCATCTCCAGCAGGGCCTTCCAGCGCATGGCGTACTCATACTCAAACGAGCCCGGCTGGGCGAACCGGGGCGGCTGCTCGCGCTCCCTGACAGAGACAGAAACAGCTTTAAATCTGCAGAAATAACGACCAATTAAAAACACAGCAGTCATAGTTTCTTAAGGGCTGTTTTTTCTGACATAATCATTTAAACTTGAATCAATATTTAATGCTCATTTATTTGTTTGTTTCATAAATATCTGTGTAAGATTTCCCTGATATATTTAGAAACATCATAACAGATGACTGAATTACTCATTCATAGTTTAGATAAAAGATTGATTAAAATATGCATTTCTGTGACCTTTTTAAAACAACATGATCACATGCATATACAATGTGCATGAGATCATAAAGATGACACTCACTTGTGGTACAGTGGGTTTTTGTTAATAAGTCTTTCAGGAAGTCCCTCATCCTCATCCAGCTGGTCCATTGGCTCAATCGTAATGGGCCGCGGGAATCTGAATAAGCGGAATAAAGTTAGACACCTTCCACTATCAGAATACAAACATTCCCAACACAGCAGACAGAAACAGCAGACTCACGCCGTGAGGAGAAAAGCCCCATCCGAGCAGCGGTCCAGAGCTTTCCTGGCAGACGGCTTGTTGGCGAACTCCACAATTCCCTTCCCGGATGGCCTGCCACGATCGTCCACGATGACAATGGCCCGTTCGATCGGGCCGAACATGGAGAAGGCCTCCTCCAGGAGCTCGTTGGACACAAACTGCGGCAGGTTCTTGACTGCCAGCGCGGCGCCATGCGTGGCGAAACGTACACGGATCTGCCGACCGCGGAAAACTGTGTCATCCAATTCTGCTTTTGCGATATCCGCGAGTGTCTTTGTTTCCTAATGAGGGGAGAGTGACATGAAAGGGTTAATAAAATACTTAATTCTGAGCCAATATTTAATACAAGATGCATTAGGCTGTCAAAGAATCTATAAACAAAAAAGGAAAATTCTGTCAACATGTAATAATTTATTTATGTCATAATAATCACATTGCTCTATGGATCACAAAGATGTTATGCAGAAAACAGGTTAGGTAACTATGTTTAAACATTTACATTAAAAAAAAATAGCAATGAATACTATTAAGGCTGTTTATTGATAGCTGTTTACCGTAAACTCAGACTAATGGTCAAACTTACCAGTCTGATGAAGCCAAAGCCTCTGTCTTTATTGATGAAGATCTCAGAAGGTTTGCCATATTTGGAGAAGAGCTTCTCCACGTCTTCTTCTGTGGTTCCTGTGGGCAGGTTCCCCACAAACAGCCTGCTCCTCTGTGTGTAGGTCTTCTCTCCTGGCTTCCTGAAGTTCTGCAGGTCTATAGTAAAACCAGCATCTGCAGGAGAGTAGCTTCAGTCAGTAGGTTCACGAGACAAAAACATCCAACTCTCAGGGCTTTCATACACCAAGAAAACATCATTTATCTCACTGCAATATTACAGCTGGTATCACTTTAAGTCTTTAACACACAGTTAAAGCTGCAATCCATAACTTTTGTCTCTCTTGCCACCTCTGTTTGAAACAAAATTTCAGGTTACTTTAATTAATTTTCATTGCATAAACTAAAGTCAAATTAAGCCAAACTGGGAAACTGGACCCGTCAGCTTGAATTATAACTCATTATTATAAACTCACCATTGTGAAAGATAAAGAAGATTATGTTGAACACTAATCTGTCATGTGCTTGCTCTAAGTTAAACTGTTTTTGTTCATTTTAACCCCAAAACTTTACGGATTGCAGTTTAAACAGTGTTGTGTCCAAACTAATAGACGGATATGAGAACTATCCCCAAAGGTTTTCTATCCCCATTATATAC
Organism: Ambastaia sidthimunki; assembly: GCA_036877625.1. Lineage (NCBI taxonomy): Eukaryota > Metazoa > Chordata > Actinopteri > Cypriniformes > Botiidae > Ambastaia > Ambastaia sidthimunki. Next base: position 102,630 of record JAZGTK010000052.1, read on the forward strand.
TGCAATGATAGCCAGTCCATTCAGACACACATTAACTAAAGGAAAACAGTCTCAGCTGTTATGTTATGCACTACAGTTATACTGTAACAGTTCTGAACTTATGCTGTTGCTTACTGGAGCTGCTCTGATCTCCAGCATCAGTATGCTGGCCATTGCTGTCGGCTCCTGTCGGTTTCCTCTGTTGTTCCTGCGGGGGGTTGAGCTGCTGTCGGGGTGGACCGTGATTCTGCTGCTCTGAACGCGGTCCTCTGTTTTCCTGCATCTATTAAAATACAGCAAACCAAAATAAAAAACCCACAATCAGGCTAAAATATAAATCTGAAATTCATGTTGGTTCCGAATTCAGTTTCATCTAAAGCATTGAGTTGAAGGTATAACATTAAACCAATGGGGTTTTGGCTGTTCGTATTATAGCAATTTTTCGTACATTGCTAATAAATGAATGATATCTTAATTCATGAACGCTTTAAAATTAGATTTTAAACTGTAATTTGATGTCTGTTATAAATCACTGTTTAATGTATTCAGTAGCGAGTGTTGTCAAAGGCCTAATCAGTTTATTGTAAATTGTCTGATTTTACAAATATTTGTCTTTTTATGTCTTTAATAAATAAGTAAGTGCATGAATGTTTATTATTAATAGTCTAATATCACAATTAACTGTTGTGTGTTAGTGAAGCGGAGTCTTAGCCCGGCGAATACATTAAAGACAGCAAGTAACCCGTCCTGATCTCTAGCTGGTATATTTAACCCATTCAATCAGATTTAAAATCGTGCATAAAAATGCATAAATTATTTACTAAAAACAAGCATCTACATACCATTAAAATGAGTGTTTATCCGTTCAGAAACACACGCAGCGCAGATCACAAAGAGGAGAGGGGCGGAACGCCTCACACCGCAACGTGCTGCCTGCGCCGGCTGCTCATTGGTCGAAGCGAGCGTTTCCGCTTCAGCATTGCAGTTTTCTATTGGTCTACTATACGCCAATAAAATGACGCATGTACATTGCATACGTTTAATTGGCTGACGTCGGTTTTAAACAATTTGATGAAATCCAATAGGCCATTTGACACAGGAAATGACGCAAACAAAGTGAGCGTCGTGGGATGAAAACTGGTGGCGCCGACAAGTGTTTAACCAAGAAAGCGCTCGGCAATATAGCGCTAATAACTGCTGGTTATGCCCATGTCTACCAGATAAAACCTTAAATATTTGAGTAGAACAGATTGGTTAGTTAATATCTATGTACTATGGTCAGTTCACCATTTCTGGATTATGGGTTAAACGTAATAAGGTCAATCTCTAAGCGTGTATTTGCTTTTTCCTTTAAGTCCTCCAGGGCGAGTCTGTAGCCCCAGTGTTGCAGAGTCTGTCTGATAACTGGGAAACACTGAGGTTATCGTTTGCACAACCAGACCAGAGTTATTCCGCCAGCAACCTTTGACTCGAGCACATTTAGCCCACTGACTGTTTTCTGGCCTGTTGGAAAGAGAACATAAACATGCTTGTTTGCATAACAGTGTAAAATCATAGCAACAAATTAAAACATTTGTTATTTACTTTAATTCCTTTTTTAAATGCATATAGTTTTTCAAATAAACTTTCACTATGCCTATGTCAACATTTCTAATTTATACAGAGGTTTGATTCTCATGTAGGGAGTGTTCATATTTTCCCTGTACATTAATGATGTCACCTAAAATAAACAACACTGAAATACATGTGCACATTATGCAATAAAGTACAAAATACAACTTAAAAATGTGAAACATCCAAAACTGTGAAACATCCAAAACTGTTTGTTATATCTCAAATACACAGTCAGTTTTCTGACTGCTTGACACAAATTGGACAAATAAACTGGGAAAGACTTTCTTGAGCTAGAAGACACTACTGTTTGTTTGCTATAGTAGTGTTCATATGAAGTCCCATGCCATTAATTAATTTTTCTCACCGTTCTGGCAAATAAACTACGACTGATTGCTTTACACATCAGATGGTCTTTGACAGTCAGATATCTTTTCTCGTGGGTGGTTCTCGATTTTTTTGGCCTTACTTCATGTTCTGTCTCAGAACGCTGAGGGCAGCCAGGCTAATATCCCTGCGGACCCAAAAGTACAAAATATTTTTCACAAATGGGTACATAAAATGGGTAATAGGCTACAAACACCAGTTAAGCCCTTTAGAACTGGGCTATAAACCATTAACCATTCTATTCCTGTGACTCAATGGTAAAGCATGGGGGCAGCAACACAGTGAATGCAATGAAAGTATTGACAAAATTGTAAAAACAATATACAAACACGTAAAAACATAAAGTGACAGGAGGCATGAGAAACAGTCTGACCTAATGCTAAATATGCTGTTTTAGAAAACTGTGAATGGTTTATTTGCTACACTGTGGCAATCCAGATATTATAAAGTACAACGTAAATATTATAAGTACAAGCAAGGTCTTACAGCTAAATCATATTTCATGTTTTTTCCTGTTTATTTACACATGGGGGTCACATATCACATGGTCTTACTCCTCTGCAACAAATTCATTCCCATGAACTGAGATCAAACAGCTCTGCTGTAAACTAAGTCCATAACTATGTGTATTCGTCTTATTAATCTGCTAATTTCATCATAAAATTGATGCTAACTGACAGAGGTGATCTCTGTTGATTATTTCAATTTAATGGCAAAAACTAACACCTGTGTAGAGACCTTTAGTCCTTCCAGACAGTCCTTGAGAAGCTTTTTCCAGATGTTATAGTGTTGTTCTGTAAAACTCTTTTAAATTGTGAATGCTTTATAAATGGCAACACATGTATACACACGTACTGTACACAGAGCCAGACCAACAGTCTCAGGATAACATTTATGAATTACAAACGGGAAAGCAGGATGGGGTAATATTATACGGGAACATGCACTGTGTTTGATGGTACACAAAATACAATTGCACAGCATCTATATTTACCATAGAGCACTTTAAGTATCTGTCAATCATAATGGAAATCAACAGCCTCTGAGCACAGAGAAACATACTTGTGATAATGGAGTAAATAGACCTGAAATAGGTGCCCCCAAAACTGCCTGCCTGTAAAATCTCTTTGGGGGTCTGGTTAGGTGACAACTCAGTGTGAATTTGATAAAAAACACTGTTACACCTTCACGTGAATAATAAATGACAATGAATGAAAAACAAATGTGGAAATACAGAACATACTTTCCTTTAAACACAAGTTGCCCTTTCTTCTTCACATCAGACATGTTCTGGCCTAATCTAAGGCTTTTCTTCTCATCTCCAGATCAGTCTGTTGAGTGGGCAGATTTATGTTTGTTTGCCAGTCCTTCACTTTAGCTTTTGTGGTGTCAACTTTACCACCACTGAAGAGCTGAAGAGCAGAAGACAGCATCTTACAAAACACAATCTCATTGATCCTGTTTCCTGTGTAGATTCATTTAAGATTCAAATGCAGGCGACATGATTTGTTATTGGTAATATCGTTATGATTGCATTATAAAAAATGCATAACTTCAATTACCGGAAGTGTTTATATTTTATTTACATTTTCAAATATTTTTACAAAAAATATATATATTTTTTCATTTCTTTTGACATTTAGGGGATTAAATTGTATGGCTGATTATTTTTAGATGTTTTCTGTTCAGCTGTGTAGCTCTTCTGTTATAAAGCCACTGTGTCTATTTGTGACCTGACCTTGTTGATGGATTTAACAGTTGCAGTCTAAAAATTCACATCTGGACATTTTCCGAGCATTAGAACAATGGGCTGATCAACAGCAACATGCAACAGCATATGTGTGTTTGCTTGGGTGGGTGTATGAGGGGATTAAAGGGTTAATTGCTAAGCTTTTTTCATTCTCTCTGAGGCAGAAGCTTATCATAGCCGGGAATCACTCACATAAGACAATCATATTACATGGATACATAAAGCTCCACGTTCTCCTAATAGTGTTTGAAACACATTTGCTACCATTCTGTGTTTTGGTGTGTCTTCCAACAAGCCTTTCAAACTGATTAAAACTGATATGGAGCTCGTTTTAAAATCCTGTTGTTTGCATTTTCTAAGGTTTTGTGCTGTGAAGATTTTTGAAATATGAGTTTGGTTTTATTTTGCCAAATTCTGTCTTGAACAAGCAGCAGCTGGTATACATAAGCAAACAAAAATGATCTGGGTCCCTTTAAACTTAAAGGCAACTATTTTATTCTTATTGTTAAGCACCTTGGACATGATAGTTGATAAATGGTCAGAGAGGTTTGAACCTGTAAACTTTCGTTACCAGATCTTAACCACCACACCACGTACCATCCCAGCTAACGATCTGAGGTTGTAAGAGCGTTTCCATTAAGTTACAAAACCGTATTATTTTAATGTTATTTTAAAATAACTTTTAAAATGTTTTTTAAACCTTCCACTAACAACTTAAAATAACCTTTTTGATACATGATCTCTAGCGTCAAAAACATTTTAATAACGTTACTCCAAGAACGTTTTTAGATAACTTTGAGAAAATATTTACAGAACGTTAGATGAACGTTCCCTGGGCTCCAGGTACAACTCAGGTAAGTCCAAATGTGAACTCCTCCAACTTCTAGTTTCCAAAAACCTACTCTCTCTAACGCATTAAACAGCTGTAACAGTAAGTAGAGGTTGTGGTCCACAGCTCTGGTTAGTGCTCGGTTGGCTTAAACCCAACAGCTGACAGCGCGTTAAAAGCAGAACGGAGAGGATGGCGCGCCGGGATGCGACGCACCGCCGCTGATGTCTTTGGCTCGATGCGTGCGGCGTCTGATCAACAGCCCGGAGTGCGTGAGTCACTGTGATCCGAGGTGACGGTCCACAGACACAATGCAACCGTGAAACACAATGCAGAGACGAGCAAACGCTCACCAAACATTCAATTAAAATGAACCGGAGCTGTTGGAAAATGCACAAGAGATTTTTTCTCCGATTTCGTGCCGTGAACATGAAATGAAAGCGACGTTTCATAGATGCGCGTTTGGAGCGTCTTGGAAATGTTGTTGGGGAACGTGTACAAGAATAGCAATTAATGACAACTTTGCTTTATTTCCTGAAGATGGGAAGGTGAAACTTTACACTGCTGCTTAAGAACCGCGATGATGAAAGCGAACTTGAGCTGTTTGGATAGTTTATCCAGGAGCACGTCTCCAGGGGTCGCGGCCACCCTCGCCGTCGTCCTGATCTTCACCACCGTGGCGGATATCGTGGGAAATCTTCTGGTCATCCTGTCGGTGTACAGGAACAAGAAACTGAGGAATGCAGGTGTGAGCAACTCCGGGGTTACATACAGATATTGTAATGTGAGGCGAATGGGTCATCGCATATTGCCCGGTGGGCTGTTTGCATTTAATTTCCTATTTAAAAGACAATTACAGGACTTACTGCATGAAACATAAAGATACTGTTATATAAATATAGGAGCATTACGTTATGAATGAAGTTGCTCCCAGCTGCTGTTGTCAGTTTAAAGGATCTTTTGAGTTGATATTGTTTATTGTTATTGGTGACAGAATGCAATATAACAGTTTATTTGCATGAATGTATTTAGCAAACGCTTTTATCCAACAGTGCATCCAATGTAAACGTGTTATCAGTTTGTTTTTTCCTGGGATTTGAATCAGTGACCTTAGTGTTGCTGTCCTGCTTCTACTTGTTAAGATGCAGAATTCAAACCATATTAAAACATGGGTAACATGTTTTTCCAGCATTCCCTGTTTTAATGCGCTGATTTCCAGAATTACATAACAGAGACACCCGGAAACAGGGCTGTTCTGATTTATTGTGTTAGGAGAGAAGATGTGATATGTTGAATGGCTTTGAATGATGTTTGTTTCTTTAATAATTATTTTAAATTAATATTTTTGATGGGTCAAGAATGGGGTAAAGACTAACTGCAGATCCTGACTTAAAACATGCATTAGGGCGATTGTAATTGTGTTCCTGTTCACTTTTATTCTTTCTTTCTTTCTTTCTTTCTTTCTTTTCTCTCTCTCTCTCTCTCTCTCTCTCTCTCTCTCTCTCTCTCTCTCTCCCTGTATATTGTTGGTATGATAATAATCGTGACCTGAGAAGGTCAGAGAGCAACAGAACACAGTAGTGCTGATGATCCTTTCTATCAGAACTGACTCCAGTGTTCTGCTTACTGGTCCGTGGCTCATTCTGAGGAATTATGAGAAGCACAGGAAGCATGTTCTCTTGTCATGACATTGTTGAGTAAAAGAGAGAGAGAGAGAGAGAGAGAGAGAGAGAGGTGTTCCTCTACATGCATGCTCTGTCATCAGTTAAGACTTTCCATCTCAGCAGCTGCTCATGCTGTTTTGACACCATGTATAAATCTTTATACTTTAGTATAAATCTTTATGCTTTAGTACGCATGCAACCCTTAGCCTGTATGTATGCATACAGAATTCCAGCAGTTCCTGCATTGCTTAGAGACTCATAACTCATAACAGAGACACACACACACACACACACACACACACACACACACACACACACACACTGTTACAGTCACTGAATCCATCTAAATGACCTGGTTTTGGACATGTCATTAAGAGCTGCTATCCCAGCTAACAGCTAACAGGAAACGTTCTCAGAATGTCGGCTAATGTTATCAAAAATGTTCTTGCAGGAATGTTAGGAATTTTAGGAATGTTATGCATTTTTTAATGTTATATATCATACACATCAAAACCTTATTCTTAAATTGACAGTGGGACATTTAAAAACCGTTGCAGAATTCATAAAAATGTTTAAATAACGTTCTCAAAAATGATAACACAATGTCTAAAAACTGGACATTTTCGAAAGCTATAGAATTTTTGAAACACCATTTTTTATGTTGTAATAGAAACATTAGGAAAACGTTCTTACAACCAAAATTGTTGGGGTGGGGAAAAGCCTGGGTCAGTTTGGAATGCTAGATTCTGGTGAACAATGTCAAATGACAGAATGTAAAATAAGAATAAGACCATCAGAATCCAGAATCCTGTAAATGGGAGAGGCACACGATGTGCTTGTGTAATTTTTGCGCTTTCTTTTTTTCTATTTATGGGCTTTTAATGCCTTTAAGGACAGTACAAGCAGAGAGAGAGACAGGAAACCATTGGGGAGAAAGAGAAAGTAATGAGATCAGGACATGACACAGACTCTTTATGCATTGTGAGCATTTACACTGTGCCATGACTCTATTTTTGTGGAGGCCCTGACATTGACACACACACAGTGCTGCTGATGGACAGATGACTTTCTGATGACAGACAGCAAAATACTCTCAGTGTTCAGCTAAACACTCACATCCAAGAAACAATTATTGTTTTTTATTCTGTCTTATTCTGTTTAGTTTGAGGTTTTGTGTGATATGCTTGGAAAACCCCGTTTATTCTTTTACTAGTGTTACGATCAATATGTGCTTTGTGCTTTATTTGACACTGTATTTGACAAAGTGAGATGTTTTTTGTTGCTTATTTAAAGCAGAACTTTTTTTAAATTTTCAGTTTAAACTTCTTTCTGCTCATGTTTTTCTGTCATACATACAGACAGAAGATTGTTTGATATGGATTTTGCAAAGAAATCTGTTAGAACACACACACACACACATACACACATACACACACACACACACACACACAGACCTGGCAACAGAGTCTCCAGCTCACAGTGAAGCATATAAATGTTCTTATACACTCGACTCTGACATGTGTGTGTGTATGTGTGCATGAGGCAAAACCCTGATGGAATGGTAATACTGAACATCCATGATGTTATTGGTGGTTTCTTGTTTTAGCTGTGCCCTAAGGCACAACAGAAAGTCACGCTCTCCTTGGACATTCTGTCTGTCAATCAAGTTCAACAGCCAATCAAATATCTCAGTACACTTTTTGCAAAACAAATACATTTTTAACATTAACAGAATAATATGTAAATGTAAATATCACAGAATAAAGATGCTGTTTAGCTTGAGTGGGGTTGTTCTGCCAGTTGGCAACGCTGCTGAGAAGATGGTTGGCTGTTTATGACTGGCTGCCATACAGGAATAATTCAGCATTAAGTACTTATGTAAATGAGGGGCAAAATATCTCAGTTTTTTCTTTATCATGCACATGCACAAACACAATAATATAGCTGGTTACCAAGCACAGCTGTTTGAGCCTTAAATACTGTTTAAAACTCATTACCAGTGCTGGGGAAGATTATTATATAAAAAGATACTTATTCGAAAAAATAAGTCAACTGGTGTTAATTAACAATTTAAGTTAAGTTACACGTTACTAATATGATTATACAATAATGAGCTTTAGAGAATGCTGCCCTGTTTCACCAAATCCCCCCCCAGCTATCTCTCTCTATCTCACTCTCATTCTCTCTGTCTTTCTTTCTGGTTTCACTCAGAAGTTTTTTATAGTGCAGGGTTGTGGGGGTGTATCTAACGTGCTGTGTGTGTGTGTGTGTGTGTGTACTGACAGTATCAGTGGTCAGTTTGTTGAGTGTTAGTGGAGGAGACAGTATCTCATGATGCTTATTATCCAAAAAGAGTTCATCTGAAGATAAGTAACAGCTTTTAATGTTTCACAGGATCTTAGATATCAGAAAGAGCCATGAGGAAAAGAGCTATAACAGACTGTCTGATGCGTGTCTGTAAAAACGCCTTTACTATCCCAGCTAACAAGGTTATAAAAACGTTTCCCTAACATTTCCATTAACTAACAAAAACATTAAAAATATAATTTTGAAGTTCTAGAAACATTCAAAATGTCCAGTTTTTTAGATGTTGCATTAACGTTATTGCTTGGTTTTAAAAACGTTTCTCATACTTGATATAATATAACAATTCTCTAATAATGCTGAAAGATTGTTAGCCAACGTTCTGAGAATGTTTCCTGTTAGCCGCATAAAATAGCAGTTCATTCCAGCACAGATGCTCCAGACGAGTGGAGCCAGAATATCCATTAAATGCATTTATCACAGCGCTGACGCAGGTCTGAGATCAGTCAGAGAGCCTCACAGCTGCTGATAACCAGATCTACAGCACCAGCCCTGCAGGCAACAGCTAACTCTTAAATCTTAAATCTACTAACTGCAGATACTCCATTTTAACTGGCAAAATTAAGAAATGTGAAATATTTTCTTTACTCTTCTATCTCTCCCAGTCCACAAAAATGAGACACATTGCATTACATTTGCTGTGCACTGGTATTTAAATGAGAAATGCCGACCGATTCAGTGTTTTAGTGTTTATTGAAAGCAAAACCAGACTTAAGTTAATGAAGCCATAAATTAAAGACAACAGAGATGATGTGAGATCTATTTTGGACTTCACTGGCAGTGAGAAGAGGTCTAAACTGCATGACTTTCCAAAGCACAAACATGCTCTGGTGGAACGCAGAACATGCTGACAGCTCGAAACATCTCATCTTCTGGATTGTAGTTTTTGCTGCTGTTGGCAACTGTGTAGGGTTTAAGAATAAATGTGGATATTTTTGACAGGATAAAAACCTTTATGCGCATCCATCCTGGATGTGATCTCTAGTCAAGATCTCCCGTTCCAGGGTTTTTTTGGTTTTAGAGTAAACATTGCTGGTATAGCTTTGTGATGACTGTTATGAAACAATCTCTCTGCCTGCTTGTATGGATGTATTTTGTGTGCGTCACAAGAGGCCTGCTTGAACTATTGGTCTTGTTCAAAGATCTTGACCAAGATCTTCTGACCATGACGCTCTCTTTGATGTTTGGCCACAGGTTTAACATTAGATCAATGTTGAGGTTTCACCATGGTAAGGAGATTACCGTTGGCAAGGCCTTGATGATGTCACCTGCGAAGTCGTTTCAGGGGCGGAGCTAATTATTACATTTTGACGAAAGATTCTGATTCATATTTTTATTATGAATGACGTGCACCGATAAATCAAGCAGAATAATACACAGAGGGTGTATTATAAAAAAAAATAGGGTCAATGCTGACATCATGTTGACATTAAGGAAACAAGCTGTGTATTTTGTCATTGTAAAAGACTTTCGGTGGGGATGCATCAATGTATTTTCATGTGACTAAAGCATACAAACAGTTCTCTGAATCTGTGGTTCAGGGCAGCAGAATATATATACTAGCGTACAGAGTCTGTGTCATGAGAAACTGTGAGAGAAGGAACCAAATAATTAGTTCTGTACGGAATAATCATGTGGATATATTGTGATCCTGAGGCATTCCTGCCTCTCGAGGGACCGACCTCATCTGAACCGCAGACAAAATAAATCCTGTTCTCCCTCTCTCTGTCTCCAGAGAGGAAACATGGGCCACACATGACAGATGAATCCCCTGTCTAATTCATTATTGCACTGGCTTTATGTCCCTCAGCCTTGACAAGAAATAAAACACTTTGAGAACTTCAGCCTATATTTGAGCTGGAGGACAGCGATATAAAAGGTCTAATATTCGCACCTTATCTCTCACGAGCTGTTGAAATGATGACGTACAGCTCCCTAAAGGTTTGATCCTCTGTAGATACCTCGCTGTGGGTCATGTGACATGCTCCTCTCACATCTACACAGCTTCATATAAATTAAACGCAACTGACTGCAAAAACATTAAAATGCAGAACATTAAAGTCACCATGAAATGAAGGTTGGTGGTCTTTTCTTCCCTACGGTGATGCAAATCCGAGTGGAAATGGATTCTGGAATGAGAAAAAATATAGGGTGGGACTTTTGTTCTTTGAAAATTGATGGAGGTGTAGAACCTGCCTGGCCATTGGACAGTCAATATAGGGCAGAAATCATCAGGAGAGAAAATGTCAGGAGGTGCATGTTTTTAATTAAAAATTACAAAAGCATGTGAGTAAAACAAAAAATGACTAGATAAATTATTTTTATGGTGATTTTAATTACTTGGGTAACTCTTAGTAAAAGTGCTTCTTTGAATTCAACGGACATATTGCATTTTCAATACATGCCTCTTAAAAATAAAAAGCTTTTTTAATTCTTTGACATCTTCGTCTGACGCCAACAGCACAGACTTCTCAAGTAAATGTCATTTGAAATGTGAGTGAAGTGACCTGTGTGTGTGTCCTCGTGTGTTTTAACTCTATTCCTGCAGGATCCATTTTTAAATGACTGTTTGGAAGAAGTTAACAGTTTTCGTCCAGCCTGAGGTTTGACTTAAGCTCAGTATAAAGATTCAGAGCAGGGCTCAGATTGCTGAGACATTTCAGTGTAAAACTTTAGGTTTCCTTATAGAAAAACATTAACAGAAATGAGTGCTTTTTGAAATACTAATGATCGTTCACTCAAAGAATGAAATCTTAAAATTTTTACTGCACTGTTTTGTAATACTGACCCTTCACGCATGATTCAATATTGAGTTACTGCTTCACAGAAATGATTTATATACATTTAAACATTTAAAAGATGCTTTTATCCAAAGTAACACAAAAATGAAGAGCACAGCAAAACACTTCATCCTGAGAGGCAGTAAGTCCAAGACACTAAAGTTCAACACATTTTTAGATAAAAACAACTTTCATTGATGGAAGTTGTTAATAAAAATTTGACAGTTAATTTTTGGCTTTGCTGTCCCATCAATGGCTCTGGTATAACAAATGCCTGTTAACACAGAGAGCTCAAGCAGCTGAGTTTGTGATCCTGCGTGTGATGCCTCAGGGTTGTTGGACTCGTGCTTGACTGATGGCAGGAGAGGGTGAGCTTCTCAAAGCACACTTCCTGTTAGCCGCGGCGAGCTGTGACGGATTTTTGGCAGGCTGACACTAGTCAAAATGTCACTGTAGATTTCAAGAAATGTTAAGTAAATCTTTCATGATGGCAAGGGTGACACGGCAATGTGAGAGAGGCTCAGACGTGATGTGAGAGAGGCTCAGACGTGATGTGAGAGAGGCTCAGACGTGATGTGAGAGAGGCTCAGACGTGATGTGAGAGAGGCTCGGACGTGATGTGAGGGAGGCTCAGACGTGATGTGAGAGAGGCTCGGACGTGATGTGAGAGAGGCTCAGACGTGATGTGAGAGAGGCTCAGACGTGATGTGAGAGAGGCTCAGACGTGATGTGAGAGAGGTTTAGACTTTGGGAATGAGAGCAGGTCTAAGATCTGACTGTGCGTGTCTTTGTGCTCAGCAGTAAAACAGGCGTTGCGGTTAACACAGAAGTGGTCCGGCTAAATCTGGTGTCTCTCTTGGCGGAAAAAGTTTTGAAAGGGGCTTTGAAAGATTGAAACCTTAAGACAATCTGCTGTTTGTTGTGCACGTAAATGACTGTAGAAAATGTTCTTCAGCCTCAACTAGAAAAGATCACATGATAAGCAGGGCCTGGTTCTGACACACACATGTATAACTGAACTACCAGAATGTAGAGAAAATGATACTGCAGCAGGGAACAGAATGATGGGACCCTAAAACAGACTACCCAGCTAACATTAAATGTTCTCAGAACGTTGGCTAATGTTCTCAAAAGTTCTCAAAAAGTTATCACAAAAGTTCTTGCAGTAACGTTAGTAGAATGTTTATTTAACATTATATGTGACTAGCCAACGTTCTAAAAACTTTAGCACAAAACCATTTTTTAAAATATGAAACATTTTAAAATATGTTACAGCAATTAACAAAAAGTACAAAGTACAAATTATTACAAAAAGTAATTTATAATAATATTTATAATAATATTTTCTAAAAGTTGTTTTAAAGTTCTCTCATGGTTATAAAAAACGCTTTTGCAGCAGTAACATTAGAAGATAGTTTCTTTAACAGTATATATAACAAATATATCAATGTTCTTTTTAAGTAGTGGAGCATTTAGAACCCTTAAATGCAATGTTATAAAATGTTAAAAATACAATAACGTTATAATTCTAAAAAACTAAACACTTTGAAAGGTTCTAGAACTTTTAAAAAAGTAAACGATTTTGTCACTTAATGGAAATGTTACAGAAACATTCTTACAACCGACAATTGTTAGATGTGTTTCCTCATGAATGCGACCTTCACAGAGTTGAGAAACTAACTAAATTTTCCCGGCACGTTATACTCTCTGTGGTGCAAGACATTGATTGTGATGGAGGGGAACAGCCAATGAGAGTTCATGAATGAAAAGTGCAACTACAACAACCTGATCAATGTTGCGATAAGCCAAAGAATAAATGAGAACTCTGAAATAAGTGCTATTAGATTCCATTGAAAGACTGTAAATGGGTTTATAGGGGCAGTTCCATCAAAATACATTTTAGCACAGACACAATGGGGCCATTTTTTAATAAGATTGATGTGTGTGACCATCTTGAAGGTTTTTGAGATGGAACATAATACTGAATTACTAGCTAGACAAAGTCTGGCAGTGAATCATTTTTTATATTTGCATTTTAAACAGTTGGGAGACAGTATGTAAGTCTGCAGAGATAAAATATTATAACAGCACCTTTTATAGTTGAATTATAAATTAGATGCTTGGGTCTGTATTCTATCATTCCATGCACAGTCCCGACTCTCTGTTTTTTTATTACAAACACACAAACACACTCTTTAAACACACACAGACTCTCTCTGTATATTCCTCCTGTTTGCTGACAGAGAAAAATCTGAATAATTAATCCACCTTTATTTTATGTGTTTTATTGTTGACAGATTCTATACATTTGTATTGCCAAATAATCAGCTGCTAAACAGACACAGAACATAAAATCAAACAGCGGAAATTTATTAAAAAACATACAATAATTAAATTAAGAAAGATTTAAGCCAAAAATTACAGTGTTACAGTAACATGTACAGTAGCGACAGTTTCAAGGAGACAAAGATACTCATATGGTAACAGGCAAAGGCACACAGCAGCCCCTGTGGTTCCCTAAAGGCCCCTAAATACTGACAGCAATTCACAGCGACAAAGCAACCAAAAGATCTGAGGCGACATGAGCAACAGAGACCACTGGTGATGCAACAAAGTTGAGCAGAGTTCAGCGTTATGCAAATGCACGGTGACAATGCAGCGGTGTCGACCAATGAGAGCACAGACAATGAAGCTCATGTGATCCACCTCATTACAGCTGAACACAGAATGTATACTAGCAACCTAAATATAACCAACCCAAATAGAACATTATGAAAATTATTATTCTTAAGTAGTTAGTGGAACGTTTTAAAAACATTATAGATTAAAATAAGGTTAAAAATGTTCATAGGACCAAGCAATAATGTTTATACAATGCCTACAAATCACACAAATGAATGTTCATAGAACTTTAAAAAAATGATTTTAACATTTTTGTTACTTAATGGAAACATTGTGGAAATGCATTATATCTCTCTCTCTCTTTCTTTGTCATAGGCAATATCTTTGTGGTGAGTCTTTCTGTTGCTGACCTGGTGGTGGCGCTGTACCCCTATCCTCTAGCTCTGCTGGCCATCTTCCACAATGGCTGGACGATGGGCTCCCTGCACTGCCAGCTGAGCGGGTTTGTGATGGGACTGAGCGTGATCGGCTCCGTCTTCAACATCACGGCTATCGCCATCAACCGCTACTGCTACATTTGTCACAGCCTTCGCTACGATCGTCTCTATTCGCGCCGGAACACCTGCCTGTACCTGCTTCTCACCTGGATGCTAACGGCTCTGGCCACCATCCCCAACTTTCTTGTGGGTTCCCTGAGTTACGACCCTCGAATCTTCTCCTGCACGTTTACCCAGACGGCAAGCTCCTCCTACACCATCTGCGTCGTGCTGATACACTTTCTCGTCCCGCTGGGCGTGGTTTCCTTTTGCTACCTGCGCATATGGACTTTAGTGATCAGGGTCAAAGGTCGTGTCCGGCCCAACCCGAAGGTCAGAGCGGCCGACCTGAGGAACTTCCTGACCATGTTTGTGGTATTCGTGCTCTTTGCCGTGTGCTGGGCGCCCCTGAACTTTATTGGACTTGCTGTGGCAGTGAACCCTACAAAGGTGGCACCAAATATCCCGGAGTGGCTGTTTGTTACGAGCTACTTCATGGCGTATTTCAACAGCTGTCTGAATGCTGTGGTCTACGGGCTCCTCAATCAGAACTTCAGGCAGGAATACAAACGGATTCTTCGTGCTCTCTGTACCCCGAGAGCGCTGTTCACGGAAAGCTCCAGATACAACACAGAGGCCATAAAGAGCAAACCATCTCCAGCAGCAACCAATAATAACGTGAAGGAGGCGAACCTGTGTAGGGGTGGAGTGACACAAACTCTCTTCTAACAGATCAATCCACCAATCAGAAGATACGTCACAACATTACCTCTTCAGTGGTCCTTGTGGGGCCTGTAAAACTAGGACATTTCTGGGAAAGGCTGTCAGCTTTCTAAAGAATTTATTTCAGTGGACATCAGTGGAAAACAGAGTATCAGACTATTGCAGACGGTTCGAGAAGATGCACTTGAGTTCCCATAGAGATTGGCTAATACCATGGCAACCAACACTGAAAAAGACACGTCTGATGCTGTTTGTCCTTTCTGTATGTATTTTTATATATAAGGCAGTAAGTCTCTAAGAAATGGACAGGAAGGAAAGCTACTTTTTATTTTTTGCTGTACTTATAAAGGAAAAGATTGATGCTCAATGAAATTAATTAGAAGTGCTCAGCATGATGTAATTACATGTACTGTATAATTAACACAAAGAAAGCTGTATGATTTTATTTTTGCAAGAAAAAGTTCAGTTTCAGTCTGGGTGAGCATGACATGATTTTCATAAACTAGAAACTACATCTCTGTCCTTTTTGGTCCTGTCGTTCTTATGTGAATGTTTCAGGTGTTTTGCCTTTGTAACAGACACACATGATGAAAATCTTTCACTTCTCCTCTCTGTTTGTTTACGTTTATTAATGTATCTTTTCAGCAACACCACACACTTGATCTCTTCCTGCTTTTAGATGAATCATTTCTCCAGGCTGACTGCCTGCAGCTCAACACGTCTCCTGAACATTTACAGAACACATGAAAGTTTTAACCTGGATGCCCTACCAGAGTAACCTGGGACCAGTGTACTGAAATATACATCGAATTGTAGTAAACCAATCAAGAAACAAATGTAACTCTTAAATTTGGCCTGTTTTGTAAAAAAAAAAAATTCATGATTTTGATTGTATTAATTTATTGATTTTATTAATTTATAATTGAAATCTAAACACACAGACATCAGTGTAAACATAATAGAAATTCAGAATGTTACATCACAACTAATATTACAACAAACCCTTGTGTTGCTATGATAATTTAGGCTCATTGGCATCGTTGTAAAGGCGCTTTTTGTCGCAGCAGCGCCCTCTAGCGTACAGAGGCGCCAGTTCCGTCACAATCACGTGACGAGACCCGGAAGTGCAAATAATGATGACCAAGATGTCGTTCCTGTGATTCGGATCATTTTTATTTCTGTCTCTCTCCCATGTTTTGTCTGTAAGTAAAAACACACAATGCAAAATTATGAAAAGACACCCGTGGTCTCAATGTCGGGAGCTGCGCCTGATTTCAGAGGGTAAGAGAGTTTATATTATGTTTCTATTCCGTTACCACTGCACGTGACATCACAACCACATACAACACACGTATGTATTATCTGTGTAGTACATGTATAAATAAATGAATAATTAACAGAATATGAATAAATAATTATCAGAGCTAAAAAAATCATTGTTACATTGTTGTTCTGAATATCATGATGTTATTCATATACAATTCCCGCTAATCGTTTAAAATTCCCATATGACTAATTTATGGTCTCTGTCTCTCCCAGGAATGACGGCTCTCTTGTGTCCGTTCTGAAGACTTTGCTGTTTTTCACCATTTTGATGATAACTGTACCCATTGGACTGTATTTTGCATCAAAATCGTTTCTCTTTGAAGGTATATTTTCCCAACAGCTGACCAGCCAGAGATCTGACCAAACATCAGTCTATTATTATTTACATTTATTCATTTGGCAGACGCTTAAAGCGACTTACAGTGAATTTAAGGTATACATTTTTATCAGTACTTGTATTCCCTGGAATCGAACCCACAACCTTTGCGCTGCTAACGCAATGCTCTACCAGTTGAGCTACAGGAACACATTTTGTCATAGGCAATATACAGTATTATGTAGGACTCTAATTGTAGACCCTTACATATAATTGTATTTTTTTGTTTGTATAAAACAGTACGGCTTAAATATATTATTATCATGTGACTCCCTTTATTTCTTGACAGTGCAAATGACAGATTAAGTTGAAGTGGACTATTTTATTGTTTCCTGACTTTTCTTTCATTCTTTACAGCTTTTCTGGGTTACTCCAGCAATGACAGCTATTTCTACGCCGCCATTCTTGCAGTGCTTGCGGTACACGTGGTCCTGGCGCTCTTTGTTTACGTTGCGTGGAATGAGGGATCCCGGCAAACGAGAGAAGGAAAACAAGATTAAACAAAAGCATCAAACAGAGAGACTGACAGAAACGCATACATAAAATCTCATACACGTTTACAGACTGCCGCTTATCTCATAAAATGGTCTAGATTATTTTCTGAGATTGTGTGAGGAGTTAAAGGTGTCTTTTTGTTTTCCTGAAGATTAATGCTGGACAGCAGAGCTAAAACAAGCTCATGTTTCAAAAGTAGCTTTATGTTCCTGTGTGTCATTACCTGCCTATTTCAGATGATCTGATATATCCAGCTGTTGAATTATAATTGGTCACTTTAGTAACAATATTCAAAAACACAGATATGGGCTGTAATGTGACTTTTCTAAAACAGTTAGTTTCAATTGAAACGGAATCTTTATGTTCCCTGTGTGATTTTTTTGATTCCTGTGTTTTTCCTTATCATTAAGTAATTATATCAAGTAAACATTTGGTTAAAACTAGTGTGTGTATTAAGTTATACCTACTTCCAAGATCATTTCATGTTGTTTTATTTAACAGTTAAACTGTTAGGCCTTGAAGAGTTGTATTGCTGTTTTCTAATTTGTACATTTTGATTTATAAATGTTTAAATGACACTTGTTCAATGTATGTGTTTTGGTCTTTTGACTGGGATTATGAATTAATGTAGTTAATAAATCAATGCTCTACTCCACCAAACAATTCCTGTTTCTTTTATATATTCCCACATATGTGGTCTTACTAACCAGTATACCACATATATCAGTATACCACTGTCCCTAGTGGTGATGTGAAAGTTTAGTAGGAAGTGCTGTGCTGTAGGAAGTGCTACTACTGAGAACAAGCCTGAACACTTGAGTTCGACAGCTCTGCCCTAAAGCAAAAGCTTCACCTTGAAACAAGAACTGCGCTTGTATCTGAACCTAATCTAAACACATGGCGGGTAAGATTTATGCGTATGAGATGAAGAAATATGTATATATGTGTTTTTGAAGAAACAGCAGATTAGGAAAGCAAAAGTTGCAAACTATAGAAAATAAAATCGCTTTAAATGATTTTAAATACTGCGCGAGAAGGAGAACATAATACATCTTCTGAACTTTATTAATCTCTGATAAATGAGAGAATTGAAAAACGCGCCACATTTTACACGCAACACGTGCGCATTAACCATCTACGGGTACAACCGCTTATTAGACTTAATATTTCAAACAAGAACTTGGGTTGTGGTGTACTGGTTAGTCAGTCAGGCTTGTAATCAGTAGGTTGCTGGTTTAATTTGGTTTTGATGGTTTGAGTCATAATTGACTACGTGTCACTTTCACTTTCAAAGCTTGCGCATGCGCATTGCTTATCTAGCAATAGAGGGGAAGCGCCAATACATCAGCAATTAGTGCACATAACAGAATCAAATAAAGTCTGTTACAACAGCTTTTCTGGCAAAACAATGCATTGTAAAATTGTTGTGCATTATGTAATTACATTATTAAATTAAACAATGACACACTTTTAGATACAATCTTGGAACGCCTTCGGGTCGAACTGAAGGACGGTCTGACGGAGGCCATCATCAAGAATTTGGTGGATGATCTTCGGTTGAAGAAAGTATTGAATAAAGACGAGGCTGAAGAAATACTGCAGAGGACCAAACCGAGACCCGATCAAGCTCGAGACCTGATCGACAGCGTGAAAGTGAAGGGAAAACAAGCAAGTGAAACTTTTTTTTACAGTTTGAAAAATCACGACAGGTCTCTTTACGAAAAGCTGGGCATTGCGCTCTTTTAGAAGATCCTTCAGGGCATGGAGCGACCTTCAGTGTCCCGCATGAGACACAAGGTAGCTACAAAACAAAACGTGACTGCTGACATGCTGTGTAAATGTCTGCATTTATATTTAGCATAATTTTGTAGTGTTAGTTCAGTTATAAAGTTTTTAAAATTATTGTGCTTTTATACTGCTTTTATAAACTGTATGCTTTTATGTGCTTTTATAAACACTTTTTACTGTTTTTTTATTGTTCTTTAATTTTTTTATTATTCTTCTATTGTTTATGTATTTTTTATTAGTCTAATGGTTGATTAGAATTCATCATGTAATGAATTTTAATAAACTCCTGTGTGTGACACCAATCATCTTTTGTAAATTATTTGTTATGATAATAACAAAAGTGTAAAACTAAAATTATCATGATGCATATAAATATGCAATATAAAGATCTAACTCAGAATTAATAAACACCAGTAAACCCTTTAACATTTACCAGCATATAATATGAATGTTTCTGCTCTGTAAACATGTTCTTTGTTCTAGAAAGAGTATAAAATGGAAAAAATTCCACGTGGATTCTGTGTAATTATTAATAAACGGGAGGGATCTCATCTTGATGTTGGTTGGTAGCAGATAATTTTAATGTTTCTGTTTATTTACAAAAACTTGTAATAGTTTTTTTTAAAAGAACAAATGCTGTCAACATTTTATTTTACTATAGGTTTTGATCGTAAGGCTACATAGTCCATATGGATTATAAATGTAGTTAAAACTTTTTGTACTTGGGCTTTTCCATAAGAAATAATACACATTTATTATTTATTAGACACTTATGAATAATTAGACATGTTTTGAATATTTGTATAATTTACAGTGGTAATTACATTATAAAAGTGTTATATTAGCATATTGTAAAGTGCTCAGAGGGGTTTCAATGATGTAAAATCTTCTGTTTTTTAGCCTCTCTGAAGAACGTGTTTACGATTTTGGGCTTTTAGGTGAAGATCCACAAAGACTTGACTGCAGAAGAAATAAAACGTTGTATGATAGATTACAGCCAGAATAAACATCTTAAAGACTCAGACTGCTTTGTTTGCTGTGTGCTGAGCCACGGAAATGAAGACGGTATCCTCTGGAAAGATGAGAACATTTGTCCCGTGAAGGACATCAGATCGCCGTTCAATGGAGTCAATTGTAACTCTCTTATTGACAAACCGAAGGTGTTCTTCATCCAGGCGTGTCGAGGTTGTGAGATGCAGAGTAAAGTTGAGAAATAAACCTGACCAGAAATCAGTTCTTAAGATGGACAAACACACCACTGCCAGTGATGCCGACTTTCTGGTTGTCATGCCTACGGTGGAGGGATGTTATTCATTAAGAAATCCGAACAAAGGATCATGGTTTATACAATCCCTTTGCTTTCATTTAGAGGTCGGAAGCAAACAGTAAGAATCCCACTAAACGTGTTACTGCATGCAGTAATGATAAAGAGATGACTTTAAGATATAAATACCTCTTCTTTTTAAGCTGAAATTATTTCTTCGTTTTTAGGGAGCGGGACATTTTGAGCATCCTCACTGATGTCAACAAGGATGTTAGCAGGATGGAGGGCACTATAAAAGAGGGGGATCAGACAATCGATGCCAAGATGGTACCGGAGCCCTGTTTCATCTTGACGCAAACTCTCATTTTCAGAGTCCCGAAGGTCAGTCCTGAATCCTGTTTCTCTGTCTTATGTGCTTATAACAGAAATAGCCATTCATATTTCAGCAGTCTTTGTTGTTGTGGAAAAGAAGATGAACCGTGTAAATAAAACAACAATTTCTAATATAGGCATATTCATATAAATTATATTCGATATGTTAAAATTAAGTATGTTGTTAGAAGTTGCTAACTACTTAATATCTTAAAATAAAAACCCATGATGATCTTATTATGTGAATATATTTTTCTGTTCAATGTACCTCCGTAAATAAACATTTATTTTTCTGTTTTATTTTTATCTAAAGGGGCCGATAAACTTGGCAGCACTTTCACACCCCATTTAAGAAAATAAAGCACAGAGGATTTCTTGTGAAGTTTAATCAAGTATTTTATCATAATTGATTTTCTGTCATGATAGCACTTCATATTGTATGTAACCATGTAACTGTTTGTGTAATAAAAACAACAGAACTCTCTTAATTTTGTTCCTCCTGATTTGGATAAAAGTACCTAAGTTTGCTTGATACAAGCCTGCTGATTTTAGCAATCATTCATGAAATAAATGACACTTATTGTCATGAGTTTCCAGCTTTGGACACCCACAATAAAATAACAGCTGCGTTACAGGCACCCATGGGACTATTGTCTCTGACAACACACTTTATTTTAAAATAACACATTTAGATTTATTTATATTTATTCATGCCCAGAGAAAAATAATATTTAGAAATAAGTTTTGAGTTCAATCACACAGTCAAGCACTCTGTTGAAGTTTCCTCCATTGACCACCAGAGGTCTCACGCGCCAGAGTTGTAGAACTGCATTTCCCATAATCCCACTCGCTTAGACTGATTACAGCAGCACCTGCTTTTCATTGCCTACGCTATTTAAGCGGTTTTCAGACAACAATGCTGATTCTTTTGTTAGTAAATAAACTACACGTGGAGCCCTTGCAACCTGAGTCTGTGTTTCATGCACGTTAATGCTCAATTTAATCTCATCCCAACTGGAGACAAAATAAACTGTTAACATAAAAGAAACACAACTACAACGAGTTTGTGTTCAGTTTTGTCTTTAGGGTCAATGAAATGTATGAGTGCATTACACAGCAATTTCAAATCATGAGTGAAGATTTTCCCACAAACTGCTGACTCAACTAGGGTGGATTGCCCTAATGTGGGACATTTTTTGTATTATGGACCTGTAGCATATTACAATGTTAAGCCAACGTGGTAAATCCAAATGATATTAGGTCATGTGACTGTGATCACATGGCAGTACAGCTTTGATTTGTTTATAATTTCACTGGCATTCATTGGTTTGGGGGAGAGCCACACCCACTGAAGCTTAAGTGTCCCACATTAAAACAATTCACCCTGTATGTAAGTGGTAAAAGTAATTATTGTGAGAAAGTTGGCCTATTTCAGTATAAGTTATATTTTATATGTCTCACATTATAGAAAAAATATATCATATAACATATGTCTTACAGTTAGGACAGTCTGTGTTGCAGTTCCCCAAGGATTGGGTTGTTTTTTTTTTGAGGAATTTCTTATGATTGTAAAAATGAGGTTTTGAAAGATCCTTAAAGTCAGTACAGCCTGTAATGAAAGGAGCGAGAGCTTTAATAAACGGAGACTGCCGGAAAACGAGACAAGAGAGCGGGAGTTAAATGTCTTGGGGGACAAGAAAAGCAAAAAAAATACTTGTGTGGAAACTTTGACAACATGTCTGAGTGGAAGAGGGAAAAATGGAAATAGAGAATTGCTAGAATTTCCTGGTTTCTCATCCACCACTGCCTGCCACATTCTCTCCATTCCACCCTCTCAGCTCACTCCGTATTACAGAAACATCATATCTCGGAATCCTATCCTATCTGTAACCATGGCAATTAGGATTCATTTTATGACATTGTATTGTTTAAATTTTGAACTCTGGCCAGCAGAACTCTACACTGTAAAACTGAGGGAGTAACTTGATTCTATGCTTCATTTTGAATACTGAGGCTTAGTTGATTTAGTCATATGGGAAAGACTTAGGCTTGATGTCATATAGTAAAAAACTGTGACAAAGTTTTATCTCATTAAGAGCTGCAATTGGTTTAAAATGACAACTACAATGTTTAACACGATTCCCTTACTTTACAGTAATAGTTTACAATAATAATTTATAATTTCAGCTGTTCTTACAGCAGCTGTTTAGAATTTAAACTTCCTGCTATTAACACGCAATTTTATGTTTCAAACAAAGCACTGCATTAGCAGTGTGAAAGTTGTGGGTTTGATTCCCTGGAAATACTGAAAATATACCTTTGACACTTTAAAGCTGCAATCATAACTTTTGCCTCTCTTCAGCCATTTATGTTTAAAAATATAAAATTGCAGGGTACTTACAGTTATTTTCTTATGTGGATTGATAATGTGGTTTAAGTCCTAAACAAATTAAAAGAACAAGCTACAAAGACTGCACCATGTACAGTATGTGCAGTATAGTAGCCGGATCCTTTTCCCTCTGATTACAGACAAACATTTTCTACGAAAAATGGGAGCAGACAGCTCAGATTATAAATCATTATTCTAAACTTAACATTGTGAGGTAAGGACATTGTGTTGAACACTGGTCTGTTATGTACTTGCTCAAAAACTGATTTTTGTTCATTGTTAACCAAAAAAAAGTTACAGACTGCAGCTTTAAAACTGTATTATAACCAAATGCATAAATGTAAAATCACACAGAAAGGAAAATGTGTGAACAAAAACTGGAGGTCTGACTGAGAGTGCAGTAAGAATACAGCAGCTCTTTCCCTACAGCAGGGGGGCCATTACACATAAATAGGACAAGGATAGCTGCTGTTATCCAACTGTTTCTTAGACATAGCAGTCCTGACCTGAAATCAACACAGCACATGGTAGAGCCACTACCAGTTTCTCTATTTCTGTGTCACTCATTCTTTAACCCACCCACTAACCACCCACTCCCCAGACACACAGAGATGACGGAGATATTTCATGTATTTGTGCGTCACAATTACAATTATTATTCCATGTCTGTGCGTGTGTCTGAGTGTGCATACGTGTTTGAGTTTAGGGGTGGGTTTGTGTGTGTCTTCCCCTATTATTCTCTGTGACTCAGTCCGTCGTATAAACCCACATGCACAGAGGTGAGAGGTTGTTGTATAATCCTCCCCATTTCCTGTGTGTATATGAATGCGGCTCTCCACAATCAAACAATATGTGACCTCATTAAGGTCAAGAAGTTTTGACCAAACGTACAGACTTTATGACCATGCATGAACATGCAACCAGCATTTCCACACATTGAATAATGTCCATTAATCTCTGAAGTGTATTCAAACTCACAGATATGTGCATCAGTTCCAGCTAATCTCAGGTTTAATAAAGCATACTGACCTTATCAACTGTAATCTTAAATAATGAATCACATTTCATTCAATTTTGGGTGTTTTAACATGTTTTAGGCTAATGGTGGATAGAATGATAAAGCTGAGCCCTTGTTATATTGTATAAACCTGCGGTTTGCATTTTAGGCCTGGCCTACAGTAACATGTCATATAGTCCCGTAAGAATTTAGATTTTGAATCGCTTACAATGCAAAGGTCTTAAAATATTTATTATTGATTTACAAAGTCATACTCTGGATTTTATTTTAATTTTACTGAAAGATCTTCATGTGGGAGGGACAATGAAAGTTGACTTTGACTATATCATAACTAACACAACAGTTTCATATGGGCTGATGTCTGATGAAGACATTATGACACTATGTAGAAAGATTCATTCAAAACGTGGAAGGGTGTGTCTATTAAAAACTAAAGTTTCTTACTACAGTTTAAACCTATAGTGGGTATTGAAAACAATGATAGTCAGACACGTGGTTTATGGGACAGACTCAGTATTGTGTTGTGAAGTGAAAACGCCTCATCAGGGTGTGAGTGCTCTGGAAAGAAAGCGGTACAGACATATTTTTGGTGAAAGTCTGAGTCCCGTCTTAACCTGCATCACCAGAACCCTGTTCCCTAAGTAGAACACATCCACTTAGTTGCCATGGACACAGCTTGGGCTCACATCCTGTATTTTGATTGTGCAATTGTAACTAAGGGTGATTCACCGACTAGTGACTATTGCCATGGAGACTGCGTTCTCACTCGCATTATCTCAGAATTTAGAGCAATCGCTTTAAGTTCAGTCTGAGAGAAAACGGGAAAGATGACAAGAAAGAAAAATTCTGCAGTGTAACCAACAGACGCTAATTTGAGGCTTGTAAACATGTTTATCTAAACAGTCCGTGCAGGAGTCATGTCTGTGCTCAGTATTCAGTGATGACAAACTGTTTTACTTTGACGCTTGTCATTTCCTCTGTGCTGAACACAAACTGAAACTTGTCACACTAATCTAGGACCAGCAATTGTGAGACTTTGCCGTTAAGTTTGTTATGCGCTGGCAGATAAGCAACAGATAAGTGTTCTGATCTGTATTTACACACCAAACAACTGCCTTGTTTCAAGGCTCCAGTGCCTGTTGTCTTACAGGAAAAAGTTATTTTATTTTGTGCATTTGTGATGTGTACTATGCATACTGTAAAACATTCTGTATAATGCCCAAACAAAATGATTTGTTGTTTCATATTGCATTTCAATTCATTTACTAGTGACGTTACTCAGCAGTTACGTCCAATGATTTGGATGCAAAACAGGAATTCGGTATAAATCAGCTGTGTGACTTCACTCGCTGGTTAACAGCTGACTGTCCTCTGCCGGTGCTCGTTTCATTGACCAGGACCGCGCAGTGACCCGTCGGCAGATGGCAATCACTGTCTGACATGACCTAGTTACAGAACACAACAGCACGATCCAATCAACCCCCGCCCGCCTGTTGAGATGTCCACATACATATTAATAAGAAACCCGTTCACTTCAAAGAATGCATTTGTTTGCATAAACGCAAGCAATAAATGTGTTGCATTACCTGTTCGTGTACAGGTACGTTGGAAATACTTTATATTTAAATTTAAGGTGTATCTCGCAAACTATGCAACGTGTTGTGCGTGTGTCTAGCCGTCGGGTTACATATGACGCAACTTCTCAGATCATTCAGAAGTAATGCACAGCCACAATGTAATAAGCACGCAAATACCTTACGAAACAAACGAGCTTACATAACACAACTGCCTACAAACTCACACGTACTTTGGGGAAACTTAAATAAAACTTTTCAAATGTATAAAATCGTACGTATAAAATACGTACATCCCGGCCTCACCGAGACACTGCGTCCTTAATTCTCCGCCGATGACATTCACTGGCCGCCGTTCAAAACGCTTGCGAACGGAGAGACCGGACGGGCACGCGCTGCGGGTGTGCGCTCACCACTCCGCCGACCGCAGCGAATCCGTGCTCGCCTCTCGGCGGGAGACCACGCCCCCTCGCTCCTTTTATGGCGCGACGACGACCGTTGACGTCAGAGCGAGGCGTGTGCGTTGGAAAATGAACATCAGTGAATGAAAAAAGTGACTGGAAGTCACTCACTGCCCGCAGAAACGGTGCCGGTTATGTAACTCAATTTCGTGCGTACGGCGAAAGAGGCAAAAAGCTGCCGGCCGGAGCTTCCTAACAAGTTTTCTCCTCTCTCGGCGGTGTCGGATTAGGTGAGTACAGCCGCTTGTTTCTTGGTTTAGTTTGGGAAATGAGAGCACGTAAGAAGCGGGACCCGGTGTTAAAGCGCCCGGTGCGGGCGGTCATGACGGGTGACGTGAACGAGAAACCGGCGCGGTGATATGGATGTTTATTTATCCCAAATAAAGTTGGGATTGAAGTGTTTGTCACTTTTCATTAGGACACGCTGTGGGTACGTTTGCAGTTCTTGTAGTAAGTTAGTTATGCACTTGGCTCTGTGATGATGTAACGATTTGGCGTCTTAACTGATCATTTATATCGGTAAGTTTCAGTATGTTGTTTTCAGTACTTTCAGAATGATCGTTTCTGAAGCCCTGAAGTGGTTCATGCGTCAGACGGAATATTAACATATTCATTCATTTGCCGAGTTTGACGTCTGTGCTTATTTACAATTGAGGTCAAGAGGAGCAAATCCTGTCCTGTCTTTTTCTTTATATATAAATCTATACAATACAAAACCTTGATTGAAATCTGAACGCGATAACCCCCTAAAATAAAATAACTTATGAAAAGATTGCAAGTTATGTAACACATGACTTGAGAATCAGGAGCCGGTGGCAGTCGTGACGTCATGCCCTGGATTTCGTCGGCAGGACTAAAAAAGTTCACGGGTGCGCGAGCTCCGGTCGCCGCTCGGTTACTCATTCACATTTTTTCTAATTTAACCTGCGTCCCCGGTGATATTTGCAATTGTATCTCATGAAAATGTCTTGCTCTCTGCGATTTTCTAATGTTACTATTGCGTGTGAAATACCAGTTTAATATTTACAAACAGACGCAGGTTGTTGATGATTTGATATGTTGGTCACCTGCTGGATTGTGTTATGGAGGCTGTGCAGATGTCTGATTATATATTTTAAATATATTATAAACATATACACCGAACCGCCTCTCCGTGACGCGCGTGAGCCACGTACGTCTTTGCCCGGCAGCGCGAGGGCTGGTGTGATCCCGCAATCTGATTGGTGCTTTGATTTTCTTTATTGAGCTGTCTGAATGAAAACCAGAAGATCTGAATTTGTCATTTTGTTGATGTAAACAATTTAATATTTATGTGAATAGAATTGATTTGAAAATGTAATAGAATTGAACAGCATACATAGCATAAACAGTAGTATAAGACGACACATACACACAATAACACTACATACATACAATACAATACACAGATGAACTTAAGGGGCCTCTTTCTTGGAAATACAGAAGCTTGTGTCCATGCTTTAAACAACATTGACTTAATGATATTAGTGATTTATTAGAGTTTAAGAAGTTGGTCATATTACAAAACAACAAGCATAGTTTTCTGACTTTAAAGTGTTTCCTATTGACACAAGACAGTTTTGAGCAAAACAGGATATTGAGCAAAACTGTGTTCTTTTAAAAAGACACGCTTTGAAAATGTTGTGCTGTCCTGTCTTCTTATTGGCCTCTGTTGAGGGTTTCAGTTGTTAGCTGGCTCATCATTACCCCCATATCATTACCTAATGAGGTAAAGCAGGCGTGTCTCTTACGTTGCCTGATTTCTCGCCCTGTCTTTCTCTTGCTTTTTGTCTCTTTATCTCTGTATGAATGTGGCCCACACTTTTTATGCTGCTTTTATGTCCGCAGTGTTGTGAACACGCAAACTGCTCTGTGTGGGCAGCTTGTGGCCTGTTCTGCGCTAAAAACGTTAAACGGTTCTAAACGAAGGTCCTCATTAGTAGAAAACCCACACACACTGACTCACAGATAGACAAAATAAAAGAAGCGGAAACCTGGTTGGGGGTGTATGACAGGTACATCCCCCCTACAGTGCGAGTATGTGTGTTAGGTAACAGATGACACAGTGGCCACTGCTGGGCTGTTACGGAGTGTTCTCACTGGGGAAACTGGGTTACTGGAGCACGGCCTGCAAGCTTCGCCCTAGCACGCAGGCAGGCATATCATTGTGACTCGGCAGGCATAAATGGCAACCAGCTACTGCTCTGCCTGAGTGTGCTAAGTGAGGCGCTGGCCCTTTAAATGCTCTGAGAGCAGTGGTGAGTGTTCAATCCGGTGTCACATCTACAGCTATAAGAATGGAGCATGAAGCTGAAAAACTGGGTGGACAGATACATGATAAAAATAACAGAGGCTGAACTAGAAAAGACTAAGAATGGATAATGAAAGTGGAAGATACACACACACACACACATATATAAACATACATACACAGAGAGTGAGAGAGATAGAAAGTGAAAGAGAGGATTAAAGACAGGAAAAGAAATTGGTATAATAAATGCAGGTGAAGTTTACATCATGTATAAAACATGACAAGTCAAAACATTTTAATTGATGCTTGTGATTCTAATTCAGTTTCAGGTTTGGTCCATTTTGGGACAAACTGACACTGACTTGTTTTCCTAAAATTGTGATAATAAACTGAAGGTCTTTTTGGGTTATACTGTCAGCCTTCATTAAAATAGATATTTTATCCTATAACACCGGTCGAACAAATTGTTGATTGGTTAAGGATTTTTTGGTTAACTGCCTACATACAAATACAAAATATAAATCGCTAACACAAACTGCTTATAGTTATTGACTCCTAACTATAAGATTAGAAGGTTGTACCATATTAGTCAACAGTTTCCACCCATTTCTGTTTTTTGAACTCATGCCCACCATCCCTGTTTGTGCCGAGATAGACCAGCTGGTTGAATAAACGGCAGATGACTGTAGTGTGAAGGATTACTGCTTAAGGTTGTGTAATTTAGTTTGAGGGCAGTTTTGTTCTTTTAGGCTGGTTTCATCTTTCATTTGAAGGATTTTACTACTGCCTGCTGAAAGCGTGTAACTAGCGTGACGTAAATGTGACCACTATGCTGCTATTTATTGAGCACTTTTTTTTATCTGCCTTTTATCATTTTTTTTATTGCATATTGGCATATTTTACTCATATTATTTTGCTTTCTTATCCAAAGAATTGTCCTGTAATGCTTTTTATCATTTCCTTCACACCACCTGTTTCAGCTTTTTTGGTGTTTATTAATAGCTCTGTTCCCAGCTAACAATTTTAGGTTGTAAGAATATTTCCCTAACATTTCCATTAAGTAACAAAAATGTCAAATGTCCATTAACATTTTTGCTTGGTTAGGAAAATGTTATTCAAACATTTTTAAAATTCTGTAATTTTTTTAAATGTTCCACTAAGTACTTAAGAATAACGCTTTAGATATATGATATATAACATTAAAAAAGTTCTGCTAACATTACTGCAAAAATGCTTTTTAATAGATTTGAGAGAACCTTTAAAGAATGTTAGCCAGCATTCTGAGAACATTCACTGTTAGCTGGGTCCAGTATATTTAACTCTAGCCAATCAGGTCTTCTGTTCACACTTCAAAGTATCACTTACATTTCCTCTTTCTTCTGTGTTTGTTAGAAGATGCTGAGTTTTATTACGAGGTAGAAATAAGGCCATGAGGTTGAGGTAGACTGTTGCTACAGGCTACAACTGAACAAAAACTGCTTAAAGAGCAAAAACACACACTTGGTTATTTCCTCACTCTCTGATAAGCATCTTAAAGACTTTGTCAACCAGTTCACACATAATTCATCAATCACATTGAAACTTTTAGTGCAGACACTTATATTTATCTATTTAATGAGGCTTGTCCCTTCTGGGAATAAATATAAAGGATACCTTCATTTTACTGAGATTTCACCTTTATTTTCAGGAACACAAGGTCACATATAACACAAAAGGCCCCTCCTGTGAATGTCTTATCTTCATATTTGTGGAAAAACATGTTTACTGATATCTTATGCTACAATTGACTTTTACTCTTTGTTTGGCAGTCAATGTGTATGAAATGTTCCTATAATGTAAGATACACAAACACACAGAGGCCACTGATGGCTGGAGTTTTCCATACCAGCTTGCATTTTATAATGTAGTCTCTGTTTCAGGACTTATTTGCCATCTAGATAAATGACACAAAAGACTGTTTGAGAGATCGATAAGAAATAATGAATTAAAACCAACTACAGCTTGTTGAACAGAGCAAAACAAATCACAGATTTCCCCTCACCTGTATGGATCTGAAAGGAGAAATAAAAGGTAGCTTTTGTTTTGTTTGAGATCAGCTCCTCTGTTTAATGGCATAATAAATGAGAGATGAAGATTTAAAACTGTTCCTGGATCTAAAAGGCTGAAACACAAGCACCTCCAGTAATCATCAATTCTCTCATGGAGAGAGAATTTGTGAATGATCAAGCTTTTAGCTGCAGGGCTTGAAATATAATCAGAATATTACTGCTGTGTCTCATTACTTACTTTTTGTTTGTGTATTTGACCCACATTTAAGTCAGAATTTAGCACACAGTGTGGATTTGGCTATATCACTGCCTCCACTATAGGCCATCCAAGCTAACAGTGAATGTTTTCAGAATGTTGCCTAATGTTCTCTAAAAGTTCCATTAAGGTTATTAAAAACATTCTTGTAGTAATGTTAGCAGAATTTATTATATATATATATATATATATATATACACACACACACACACACACACACACACACACACATATATATATCAAAAAAATGAACCGTTTTATGGTTTTATGTTGTAGCAATTAGAATCAGGTAATTTTTATTTTTTTTATTTTTCATTATTGGCCAATAAATCTGTTTGGGTGCCATATAGCACATTTGCATTACATATATGTGTGTGTGTGTATATATAACATTAAGTGTGTGTGTTTGTGTAGTTTGGTTTGAAGCTCTGCCCAGTGTCTGTGTTGCAAGGAAAATGGGGTTAGTTGCTCAATGGAAATTCATTGCGATTATCATGTGAGTTTTACATCCAGCAAATGAATAAAGCCATGAGTATGTGTTGGAGAACTCTATGGAAAGACCTTCAAGGTTTAATAGACTCATGGGCCATTTGTAAAAGTCGCAGAGATTTTCACTCATGTGGGTCTCAAATCAAAAGTTTTTGTTGAAAAAAGGTCAACTAAAGTTAATGCAAGAACAGTTTTGATAACTCTGAAAGAACTTTTAGAGAACATAAGCCAATGTTCTAAGAACATTTCCTGTTAGCTGGGAAAGCTGAAGATCTGACTCAGAACATAAGACTCAGAATTTGCCTGTTCTTTTTTTAACACATTTGCTGTTCACCAAGCTGGTGGAAAACAAACCGTGGGAATTCATTAGGGAGACGTGATTCGTGTGGTTCGGCTATGATGTAAGTAGGACTAAATACAGTTTTTAGACACAAGTCTGTCGTCTTTAGCGTTATAACATTTAGACCTATAAAATATTTCCAGGTTAATAGTGCGTAACCAAATTTAGACTCAATGTACAGGAATATCTGTATTGCTACACTTTATTTGCAAACTCGTATGACTTTCTCCTTATAATCATCTCGTAGTCATTTTAATGTTCATGTTGCATTTTTTTAGTGCAATATAAAACGCTCTCATTAACACTTGTGTATATTTAAAGTTGCGTGAAAAACATTTGTGATTTCAAACAGCGTTGCTTCTCATGTGTCTCATAACTGAACGAGCCAAGTTTGAGCATGTGAAAACAACTGAGATTTGAGAACTGTAGAGGATGGCAAGAATTTTTGAATGCAATTATGACTTAAAATGTGGTTTGTTCTTCACATAAAGCTGTCGTATGACATCAGAAAACCTATAGTGAAAAGTTGAATGGACTATATTTGTCATTTTTCATTATGGTGAGTTCTGATAAACATCTGCTTTTGTGTATAAAAGAAAATCATAAGGGTTTGGAACAACATAAAGGTGAGTAAATGATGACACAATGTTGATTTTTGGACAAACTTTTCTTTTAACCCTAACTTGCCACCACTCAAACTCAAAGCACTTTAAAACACTTTGAAAACCCAGTAATACATTAAGACTGAAATTCAAGGTCAACTTTAGGCTGGGCTCAGAGAGGTGCGGGACATGAAGGGCTGTAGATGGTGGGGGGCAGATTTAATGGCCGTAGAAGGTCTCGCATGACTGAAGCAGCTGTACTGTTGCCTCATGATTACGTTCAGCGAGTGGAAGTATGTTGCACATGACTGCAGAGAAAATGTTTGGTATTTGTGTCACTCGTAACTTTCTAATGGACGATTATATAATCGTTCATACAGACGTCATTCCCTGCCCAAGTGCCCCCCCCCCCTTCTCTTTCACTTTTTCTGTCTCTCTATTTTTCTTTTCCCGTAGGACCCACCCGGCCTGACCCTCCCCCCAACACTTTTTCTGCCTTTTATTAGTTTTCCTTCAAGTACATGTTTTTTTTCTTTTTGTTCTGCTTGCTTCTTTAACTGTAGGAATGTGTGTGTGACTTTGCTTGGAATTGTTGCCTCAACAGATACATTTAATAAATCTTGACATAAATAAAAAAAATATAAAATAAATATATATAATATATATATAATGTGTGTGTGTTTATATGTATGTGTGGGTATGTGCATACATTGGAGAGTATTTTAGGACATTGTTTAATCCATGCTGTTCAGGCTTCAGTGGGCCCATTATTTATCCAGGTTTCTAGGTTAGTCCTATTCTTAACTCTGCTTAGAACATCAAAGTCTGTTCAGGTAAAAACTATTTCTGTCCAGGCCGGGCTTAATTCTATTATAGTTTGTTTTGTGTGGTGCTGGTAGTGTAGTGGTTGAACATTTGCCCTTTGCATGAACATTTGCCCTTTTGCTGGTCCATGAAAATTCTTTAAGCAGAATCTTTAAGCAGATTTCTCTTAGTCATTTTAAAAATGTAATTTTAGTCGGTCATCAAAATGGCTTGCTAACTTTTTTGTTCTAAGCAGATTCAAAATATAAAACTTGCATAAAAATCATTAAAAATGCAAAATCATTCAACACGGTCTCTATTGATGTAAATGTTTTTCATGAGCAATTACTATTTTGGAAAACATGCCTGAAAGTGGCAAAACAGCTTACAGGATTCCCAGACAATTTTAGGTGGTAAGAATGGTTCTCTAATGTTTACATTAAGTAACAAAGTCAAAAATGTTATTTTGGAATGTTCAAAATGTCCAGTTTTTTAGATTAAAAATGCTCCACTAACAATTTAAGAATTTTTAATTCAGAAGAGTTCAGTAAATGTGCACCAGTCAAACTTGTAACACCTGCTTATAAGGGAGCGTGACACAAAAGAAGACATTTCTCAAACAGCACCATGTGGAAGAATGCTTGGAGTTTGCCAAAAAGCATAATAGTGACCCACTTGCAATGTGGGAACAGACTTTGTGGTTAGATGAGAAACCACGTCTTTCAAAGAGTCCAACACTACCCACCACCTTCTGAAATGCCATACCTACAGTGAAGAATGATGGTGACTAGTAAATTAGCTAACAGGGAATGTTCTTAGAACGTTGGCTAACATTGGCTAAGTTCTCTCAAAGCTTTCAAAAACATTTTAACGTTTTTGCTACATAATGGAAATGTTCGTGAAACATTCTTACAACCTATAATTGTTAGCTGGGTGCATATTTGTTAAAATAGAAGGAAAGTTTGGTGCAGAATTCACTGAAACACTTGGGAATTGTAGTAAAAATTATGCTGTATAATACTGATTAATGAACTTGTGAATGTTACTTAAAATATTACCCTGCGATAATAAATTCAGAAAAATGGTGGAATTGGATTAGACAGGGATTTAGTTTATTTGCAAGTAATTAAAATGAATCCAATTAAAATTGCTTGTGCAGTTGGATTGTGTTCTAGTGTTTGTGTGTGTTGGGAGAGAGTGTTTGAAAGCTACTTTTTAGTGTGTGTGTATGTTGGGACTGGGTATGTAAGCAGCAGTGCATTCTGGGATAGACGACAGTTTGCTCTCCCAATCTGTGTTCCCCCAGCTTGGGTGTGGCTCCAGGCGAAGAGTATCAGATCTGGACTTTTGGTTTTGTCGTGTCTTAAGCTGAATATTAACTATATGGCTAATATTAGCACACAGATGTGTTTTTCCACCTTATATGTTTTCCAGCATTAGTATTTGCAACATGTGCTTGTTCTCAGAAGTGTTTATTAACACAGAAAAATCGTTTGTAGGTGTGAGTGTAATTTTAATAATAAAAACAAAGGTTTAATGTCTCAATATTGCACTGTCCAATCTTATTACGGATGATGTCATAGATGATGAATCATTTTGACTGTATTTCTTATTTAAATGTTTGCGGAAAGGCCAGGAAGAGCTCCAGGCCCTCTGTGTTCACTTACAGGGAGCCCAAACAGATAAACAAACATCACTTTGGCTAATGTGGAATCAATGATGTCATCACATTGGAAAAATAATACAAACAAGATCTCTTTAATTACTCAGTTTTTTTCCCGAGACACGGGTGAGACAAATGGAGACCTTTGTTGTAGGCTTGGAATTTTTATATCCTGTGAAAAAACTACTTACTTAACCATATATTGGGGACAGATTTGTAGAGTAATGTTAGTTTATAGTGTTTATGGAATGTCCCCATTTAGATGCATCCATGTGTGTGTCAACATAAAGTACTAGTATTTCAGACCTTGTTGCAGTTTAGAGTTTTCTGTGTCGATCACTCACTCTCTGTCTTTATGTGTTTTTGGGAAACTGTGGGGATTGTTTGAGTGGTTAATATTAATGACATCTAATGAAAGTTTTGGATATAGAAATGAATTATTTATGTTGTGTTGGTGCTGCTGTGTTCACAGGAGAGATTAATGACTCCTTAATTATAAACTAATGAGAGGAAACCACAAACAGTTATTACACTAAAAACATCAGAGTTTTAGCCAAAGGGCCCTTTAAATACATTTATGTTTGATAAATGACACACAGCCTGTGTCATATCAAATATTAAGATGGTTTGTTAGGTTAATAAATGACCCGTAATAAAGGGCAGTGATAAAAAGGTGACTTTTGGATGCAGGGCTGAAGTAAAACAGGTTGAAAGATTTTTTTTGTTTCTGGAAATCAAGCTGCAAAGCTGCAAATGCGCTGCATGACTTGCAGCTGCAGCTTTTTGCGTTGCATAATGAGACCATGAGTTCAGGAATAGCCCTAGACCTGCAGTCATGTGATCTAATCACATTATATTCCAATCTGTCCCTCCAGTGACATTGCATAACATGCTATACATGATGTTATCTGAGATGTTATTCACACTAAAAATATGTTTAAATCACTGAAAATCTGGAATCTGTTTTTTATTAAACCTAGAAAAAATAAAATAAAGGTTTTACTATTTTAAAACAAAGAGGAAATATTAGTTACTAGTTATGGTTATTTCTTGTTTTAAGATCACTTACTTGGGCAGTATGCATTAGACTGTCGAAAGATCAGAAATTCTTGCATTTAAGACCACAATATGCCTTTTTTGAACATTCTCAAAGCATGCTGGAATATTACAAGGAATTTTACATGAAAAGCAAACTTAAAAAAAAAAGCAGTTTTCACTAAAAGTCCCAGAATTTGGACCTCACTGTATTCTCCTATTTATTCTAATTTGATTATAATGTGTGTACATGTGTGTACAGTTCTGTTTTGTGGAGAGCTCAAGTACACTCATTGGCTGTCTGTGAGCTTCTGTCTGTTTGAATCTGTGAGTTCGAAGTTGTCTACTCCTTTTAAAGCATTACCATAGAAACAACAGTGTAAACACACAAAAACAAATCAACCCACAATTGAGGTGTGTGTGGTTTTAAATATGGATGTCAAGGCGATGCAAACCTGTTTACACACTGTTTAAGTGGTCAGGCTAGAAAGACATGGTAGTAATATTTAATATCTTTTAACTTTTATTCAATGTTGTTTATTCAGTTTGTTTTAAGATGGGTAAATTCAGATTAAGTCTATTACCCTTTATACATTATACAGTATTTTTGAAACTTTTAGTTATTTTAATGGTTCAATGCCACATCATTATTAGATTTTTGTTCTATGCTATTTGATTATTTGGTGTAATTGCTTCAGATAAATGATGTGCAAAACCAAAAACGAACTGCGGTTGGTCCGTTTACATGTCGATCAAGTGTCTCACACAAGGTCAAAGGTCAGGTTAGGTGAGACTATTGATTTTATGATTATATCACTTAACACTATCTGTGTGTTACTGCATGTATAAGAAATAAAACATTATTATTTTACAGCTGTATTAGCTTGATCTAAATTGTGTGTGATTCACATTATCTCTGTGGCTGCATTAAAAATTTTAGTCCCTATTTTCACCTGAAAATATTCAAACATACACCAAGCACAAACCAATCACAAGTAGCACGGTTGCAAGGTGTAATCCCACCCACATTTACATAACCCCGCCCACAGCTTTCACACCTGTTAACACCTGACAACCAATGGAGATGCTACACTTAAGTAACTAAAGTAATTAAAGCAATGAATTAATTTTCCAATTATAAAAACAATGTGATTGGACCCAGAATAATAATGAGAATTCACAGCCGACAGTCAACGACTCACCCAACCCATTACCTTCGTTCTCTCTCTCTCTGTCTCTCTAACTCTTGCTCTCTCACTCACTCGTTCTTTATGTGATGTTGCCTGTATAATTAAGTGATCACTGTTCTGTTTGATATAAAGTAGCTCACTGTTAAATTAGAAACAGGCCATTTTAATTATAGTCTCTCTTCCCTTAATTAGTTTGTGTTTTCCCTCTAACTATGTATAATAGACCCCCCCCCCCTTAGCCTGATTTTTCTTTCTGTCTTTATTCTGTTATAAAGATGTGAGAGGCAGCCTTTCAGCTTTTCAATGACTCTTGACCATTAATCAAAAGAAAATGTTCACACACACACACACACACACACACAAGAACAGCACTTGATGATTAGCCTTTTCATTTAGCTGGGTCAGACCGCATTAAGATAATTACAATTGTATAAGAACAATGTGGGTTTATTGTGCAGCGAAAGACACACATATGCAGAAAATTACAACTCAGATCGAGACACAAGCATAAATGACCAGAGCCTGTAACAGCTCGAATGTTATGATGACAATGCTCAGGGAATAAATGAAGAGATGGATGAAGCTGTGGATGTGTGAGCAGATGGAGAGAGAGGCAGTCATTGTTTCGGCTGAGAGTGTAAGATGACCCCATGTGAAAAGATTGTACAGTTTAGAGGTATATTTCTGTCTGTAGAGCTTCAAACATCTCTCCTCTGAGGAAACTGCGGCTGTACTCCATCTGACCTACATAATCTTGTTTAAAGCAGGAGAAATAGAAAGGTAGATAATTCTGTCATTATTTACTCATACTCAAACTGTTCCAAACCTTATTATGTTATTTTATTGTTGTTGTTATGCTGAATGACAAAAACTTTGTGACAATTTTTCAGAAT
This sequence comes from Ambastaia sidthimunki, assembly GCA_036877625.1. NCBI lineage: Eukaryota > Metazoa > Chordata > Actinopteri > Cypriniformes > Botiidae > Ambastaia > Ambastaia sidthimunki. Next base: position 140,527 of record JAZGTK010000052.1, read on the forward strand.
GACAACATTTTTGAATGAGTGCTCTTTTAAAATTTCCACATCTGTGCCAAGAGGCTCTGAAAACACGTCAACTTTGTTTATAAATAAATAATTAGTTTAAATGACAAATAAATCACATTCACTGCCTGGCCTCGTTCATCAATGGTGACGTTCCTTTTTTTATTTTGTCAAGAGCGAGATTTTTTTATCTTCCTGAAATTTCTTTCTTGCATCCTGTTTCTCTAAACAACTGAAAGCACTGATAGATAAATACAGAGATTTCATTTACATGTGTTTGAAAGAAAGTCTATTTGGGATTTTTTATTTTCATATTTGACAATTGTTGCAGCGTATATATTAAAAGGAAACAATTTAGCTAAGTTACAAAAATAGACAAAGAACTTACAGAAGTTACTGTTATTTAAAGGTAAAAGCATGAATTACGTCTATGAAAGAATGAAATTAGAAAAAAAGGAAAGATGAAAATGTATAAATAAATTCTGTAAATACATTAATCAACCACAACTGTTTCACAGTATTTTATTACTTTTTTCAGGCATTTCAGACATATTTCTATAAATGCATAACTAACTGTGACCTGTGTTGGCAAAATGAGTTGGAATGTGCACAGCCTAATTATGAGATGAAAGGAAAACTAGTCAAAATTTTCAATTTTGGATTAATTTGAGGTTTTCACAAAAATGAATTCATTAAGCCCTTGTCTAGCAATGCCAATTCTCCAAATAGCAGTTAAAGTTTTCTGAGGGTTGTACCTTCCTAAATCTTTTCTGTTTTAATAATTCATGAAAAATTGCAGTTTTTCTGCTCTCTTAACCAGGACTGGTGCTTCAAACATGTGTCGCTCATTCATTTTTGTCAGATTCCAACAAATTAGAGATCATTAAGTTTTTTTATGGAAAATGTAAAAATAACAAAATAATAACTTGTTTTTTAAAAATGTGCTTATTCTGACTAATTTTGCCAGCACGGGTCACAAATATAGTGAATGTTAAATGAAGTTTTTAAAAAAGCTCCTGAGAACCTCTGATTTTATCAACAGAGAGAGAGACTGAAACTGATGGAGCAGAGATAGAGAGTTTTAAGAATGTCAGCATTTTAGATGAATCTCTGTAGTTAATCACGACTATGAAGCTGTTTAGACTGGCATCAGGAAACAGAGGTTTATAATTGGTTAATAATTAACTACTGAAGTGAAATATGTTGGTGCAGAACTGGTAAACAAGCCACAATATTAAGCATAGTGATTCAAGCCATTACATTTTAATGATGGACTGATTACCTGTTGTTTAGTATTAAACACACAACTGTGTGTTTCTGTGTGAAGTGTTTATAGAAAAGTGTTGAGGTTCAGTAAATGTGGCACAATTTTAAAGGCACTAATGTGTTTATTTGTTATTTTTTTGGGCTTCATCTTGATTTGTGTAGTTTATCTGGGTTTAGTATGATCTCGTAGGATTGTGTTGTTGGGACAGAGGCCATCTTTCTGGTCTGATGGGAGTGGCCCTACACAGGGAGCAACCAATGGCTGGTTTGCAAATTCTTTCTTGACAAATCACTTGACCTTTTATAGATTTGCAACAGATATTTGCAGGCTGTAAACACACGCACACTAACACGCCCTTAATGTGTATCTGTTTTCCATTCTGACGAGGAAGTCCTTGTCACTATTTCCTGAACTTGGAAATAGTGTGTTGTTTGTCATTGTTTGAAATCACCTGGACTGTTGACTTGAAAAAAACATTATTGTATTGTTGCACTGACATTCTCTAAAACTCATCTACAAAGTATTCAGTTCTCTCTCTCTCCCTTTCTGCCTCTGAGTTCTTGCTTGTGCTGCTGTTCCACTGACCCATATTCTTTATGCAGTTCTTTAAAGCTACAGAGCAGCAGTTAGCCTCCACAGCAAAGTAGCACAGACATCAAAAAACCCAGTGACAAAGCAAAATATAAAAGACACTGACGGATGGAAAAAACAAGAAAGAAAAAAGAAAGAAAAGAATTAAAGGTATTCAACAAATCCCATGACACATTGTAAGGATGAATCTCGACAGTCAAAACATGTTCAAAATCATCCTCCGACATTAATCAGACTGCTTTGCTTTAAGTTTTAAAATAATTAGCGCAGTTTTAAGGCACTTTTGCATGAATGACACGGCAACTAAAGCCATTAAAGTGTTAAGAATAATGCTGAGCAATTAAATCTATTTGGTGAGTACAGTAACATTACGCTGGTATAAGGTCACACAGCTGATGTGTTTCAGAGGTTTGAGGCTCCTCTACTGCCCAGCGGCCATATTGGATTAAGGGGCTGATAGAAGATTCTGTGTTTGCCATGGCAACCGCCTGAGTCCTGAGATTGCGATTCCAACAGCACACATTGTTTCTGCTTTAACTCTTTTAGTCCGTTTGTTCCTTTAAAAGATATATTTGCCACATATTCTGAAGGATTTTGGTCCACTTATGAGAAATCAATCTAATGATGACAGTTCTAGGTATGGTCAACTTTTTAAAACGAAAGCATCGTTGCATAATTTAAGTCTGTAGTACTAAATGTTTACTTCATCAGTGTTACAAATCAGGAAGTTTTAGTTTCAAAGACCTATACACAAAAACAATGTAGATAAAGCAGTTTCAAATGCTTTGTTAGTCTTATTTGATATTCAGCTTTGCTCTTTTATATTACTGTTTGAACATATTGCTGTTTGTGTAAATACTGTGGGCTTTGGCCATGACTTTCCAACGTTCCTAAAATGCACATTTCTAAGTGGTTTAATGTGTCATTAATGTGTCATTTAGTTGGGCACTGAAATAAGATGTTGCATCTGAAGCAGAGGGCTGTGAAGGTACAGCCTGCTTTTATACCTGCTTGCTCGGCTACATGCAAATTCATGTTGCACTACTTACATTACTGTGTCCCCTCCAGCGACCACTTTGATGGTCTTTCTTTAATAGTCACAGACTGCTTTGCATTGCATCTTTACACCATTTCCATGTATTACATTACATTACATTACATTACTTACAGTGCATTTAAGATTTACATTTAATCAGTGTGCGTGTTCCCTGGGAATCAAACCCACAACTTTTGTGTTGTTAATGCAAAGCTTGTAGCCAGCTGAGCTACAGAAACACTATATTTAGGTTTACATATATACATATGCTGTTTTGTTCACTATAACCTTTAAGGTTAATTCCTCATGTTGTTTTATTTTCTTTAAGGTATCAATTTCATTGGCATTAGTTTCTGCGCTTCTGATAGACTTTGATCTTATTTATGAAGTGGGTCATAGGGCTCTTAAACACACTTGGCGTCGTGCGTACAGTAGGCTATAGGTTTGTAGTCTTCCAGGAAAATGTTACAATATGTCACTGCCTCTGTTTTAAAAACAATATTGGGGCCAATATGCTTTAAACGCGTTTTAATGCTTTAAAATGATTGTTGTCGGGTGTTTGTGTTCGAGGCTGTCCTGTCGTGTGTGAGTGTGTGTGCGGCTGCGGGCGGTATGTCATTGCTTGAGTATTGAGCTCCCGTCTGACCTACTTTCTTACTTCGCATCAGCTCAGCGCTGTTTACAGGCGCTCGGGAACGGAGGATGTGGACCCGGTAACGAAAGAAAACGCACGGAACCGTTTGCATAAACGCCGAGTGTCACTTTATAGCGGGATCCATCCATTTAGGTGTTTTATGCATTTTTGTCCCGGTTTGACTTCAAAGTGTGGTTCTCGTGGGTTATTTATGGTGAAGCCGAGATCACTTCATATAGGCTACGAGGCGCGGACAGCGCGTTCACCGAGACCTGCGGACCCGCAGTGTTTGACGCACGGTAAGACCTCCCTAGTTTTACACTTCAAAGAGTCAGTGCAAGTGTGTAAAGCAGTTTTCATGTCTTTGAAGCTGGTTAGTTCGCTTTTATGTCGAAGATCTCGTGTACAAGACACACTTGCGAGTACAAACACTAAGTCACATAGTTTTGATTAATGAGATATTGGTGCGTGAGGGTCGCGCGGTACCGGAGGCGCGGAAGTGGCGCGCGCCGCTCGCGGGGATCGCCGGTTTTACTGACGTTACCGTAAACGTTTCCTTACCTTAATCCCTTTATCCCTGCCGTGATGCACCGAGCCCACAACCAAAAAATATCCAGTGCATGTTATGTTAATGAAATATACGACAATATGTTTGAAAACGTCATTTATTAATGACTAAAGATAAACTATTAAATATAGAACTGTTAACTATAGTTTAATAGAAAATATAGCTTGTTATTAACTATTATTTAATGAACATAAGCTATATTTTGTGGCATTGGTGTATGGTGATTGTCTTGGTTTAGGACCGATCTAAAATCTTGGAATGTGCTCAAAATGGGTCACCGTGCAATCCGCTGAAACCAGTATCTCCAGTCAACATAAACCTGCCAGTCTGGACAATATATCAGTAACGTTTTGACCCAGTGAATGATCCGACATGCTGTTGTAACTTTAAATGTGATTTTATCTGTTTACACTCACGTTGGAAATTCAGAAAGGTTTCTGTCCTGTTTCATTCTGTGTCCTTGGACTCCTGCTGCTGTTTGGGCTGGAAGTGCGTGTTTGGGTCAGGAAATGATTCGGACTTTTAAGTTTTGGGTTAGAAACAGGTGCATGAGTGAGTTCCTTTTATTTCACGTAGAGATCATTGCATGTGTATGTGATGGCCAAAACCAGTGTGAATGTTTATACATTAACATGAGCAGGTGAGTCTGTATAGATGTAAATGCTTATGTATCTCAGTTCCTGTCCCATACGTGGACCCCTGGTTTAGTATGTCATATAGGTAATGATTACTGTTTGTTTTTGAAGTTGTGTGCTGTGTGAGTTAGCGTGTATGTTTAGATATGTGAGTGTATATGGGAGCCTGTCTTGTCCTGAGTTTGTGTGCTGTATGGGGCCCCCAGTAAGGGTGTGTGTATGTGTGTGCTGTATGTGGGGCCCCTGCTTAAAGGGTGGGTTCTAGGCTTCATGGTTATATTGTAAATAGTGCAGTTTGTAAGAGTGATGCAATAGGTCCCTCGTCTCTCACACAGGGATCAGTCTGTTCACCTCTTGGAAAACACCCTTCGTTCGTGTTCTCTCTCTCTCTCTCTCTCTCTCTCTCTCTCTCTATCTCTGGTAAGGAGTGTATTGTTTTATTCGGTACATCTTCTATCTGTATGTGTTCCCGGGGAAACGAACCCACAACCTCTGTGGTGCTAAATGCTGTACCAATTGAGCTACAAGAACAATATCAATATCTGCATTTTTTTCCCTCAGCTTCTGTCTTTCTGTATGTGTGTGTGTTTGAGTGTGTGTGTGTTTGAGTGTGTGTGTGTTTGTGTGTGTGTTTGTTCATTAATGAATGAGGTGCACTTGAAATATTCACCTGGCTGATGAAAGACGCATCTAAGCGCAGAGTCAACACAGCTGCATCATTGCAGCTGCAGTGAATCAGCACTTAACGGATCTTAATGAGCAGCTTTTGAAAGGAATCACAGCGCTGGTGTCCCCGTCTGTCTGTCGATGGACTCATTTCTTAAGCCAATGTTGCTATGCGTTCTGCGTTGATAAAATAACAGCCATGCATTAAATGAATTTAAATGAAAACTAATGTATTTCACTACAGTTGTGCATTATTTTAAACAAAGTGCTCATAATGAACACATAAGTAAAAACAGTGATAAAAACAAAACACAGGAAAGTAGATCACACATTGTCCCTGATATTATGTCTCTTTTATTTCTCTGAACATCTCACTATATTCCTAGGTTTACAGAAATATATGTCACGATTGTTAACTGTTACAAAATAAGGAGCACAATACGGCTGATTTCTGAAATAGGACCAAAGCAAATTTCTAAGTTGTTAATATTGCATACAAGTATTGCGTAAAGTTTTGCATTCAGTTTATGTAAGATTGGTTTTATGAAAGATTTACACAGAAATTCGTTCTTCTTGTGTTCAGAAATGAATCCCAAAGTCTGTACACGTATCTCTGGACAAACAGTGCGCTGATACAGTATCTGTGCTAAAACTGTGAGTGTTTTCCTGTCACTGGGCTAACATTCTCCAGTGATTCCACCCCTTCCGGAAAGCTCCTGGGGCCTCTCTAAACTCCGCCCCCTTCAACACCACCCAGTGTGACCCTTGACCTGTTTTTGAACCCAATAGCGATTTTCACACATCCATCCACTGAAAGCGTGTTTATGATCGCGTGTTCAGGTGTTTGTATGCTTGCGTGCATTTATTTGATGTTACATTGGACTGATAAAAGAATTGTCCTGTTTCTCAAACTGATCTTTGTACTATTCGTGTGATTAGTTGATTACATGCGTGCATTGTGTTTTGCTTTTATTAGACACACAAGTTTGTGCGTGTGTGTGAGTGTTTGTCTATGTGCTTGTTCAGACATTTAGTTTATTATTATCATTAAGTTGTGAATTATTAGTAGCAGTGTGTGAGAGCCCTTCAGGGTGTGTGTGTGTTTGCTGAAGTGTGTGTGTCTCAAGAGGTAAGAAGTCATCATGAACTTGACCTTTGATTTGGACTTGATTTGTGTGTGTGTGTGTGTGTGTGTGTTTGAGTGAGTTCATGCTGCTGATTGTAAACATGTCTCTAATGAGCTCAATGTGCATTGCAGGGTCAGTCAGGTAGAGAGAACACACACACACATTCATACATGTTTACATATACATGAAAAAATGTAATTTAACATTTTTATTTAATACCTGTGTGACTTGATGAACTGAAATTGTTTACACGAGTAAATTCAGAAAGACAGAGTGTGTGACGTGCTTGTATTTAAATAAGGAGAGGTAGTCTGTTGACATGGTGGATTTTTCACAGACACGAAGAGATTTTCAGGTCTTTCTGCATGAGAGAGAGATTTTCTCTTGTTTTTAACTATCTCCCTTTATGTGGTTCATGTCTTGCCTTCTTTGTTCTTTGGATGTCCATAAAAATTTCATAAACAATTTATAAATGTCTTAAATGGTTTACAGTGTTGTTTGTGGTGTAGATAAAAGGAAAGTAACATGTTCATGTTGAGCAGTTAACACTGCAACAAATCTCAGTTTGGCAAACTCAAAAACGACGACTGAACGACGATCAATGTGTTGTCATAAACTTATGAATGTGAAGTTGTGTTGATTGACTGGTTTTGCAAGTAATTGTGTTTATTAGTCATCCTAAAGTTTCATGTAGACTGACTAATTTATGTGTTCAATTAAAGCGTTTTGATGTAATTTTATAGCTCTGGATGTTAAAAGTTTCCCTCACTGTCAGAGAGTCTCGTGTTTATTAACAGCTCGCTGTGTTTGTTATTAGCAGAGAGTTTGATGTGTTTGTAAAGCTTTTGCTGTGTTTATATCAGCAGAGAGTTTGATGTGTTTGTAAAGCTTTTGCTGTGTTTATATCAGCAGAGAGTTTGATGTGTTTGTAAAGCATTTGCTGTGTTTGTTATTAGCAGAGAGTTTGATGTGTTTGTAAAGCTTTTGCTGTGTTTATATCAGCAGAGAGTTTGATGTGTTTGTAAAGCATTTGCTGTGTTTGTTATTAGCAGAGAGTTTGTAAAGCTTTTGCTGTGTTTATATCAGCAGAGAGTTTGATGTGTTTGTAAAGCTTTTGCTGTGTTTATATCAGCAGAGAGTTTGATGTGTTTGGTATTAGCAGAGGTTTTGCTGTGTTTATTATTAGTACAGGTTTTATTGTGTTTATTATTAGCAGAGGTTTTGCTGTGTTTATTATTAGCAGAATTTCTGCTGTGCTCATTATTTACAGAGTTTGCTATGTTTATCAACAGTGAAAGCTTGCTGTGTTCGCTATCAGTACAGTTTGCAGAAGGCTCGCTATGTATGCTGCAGTATGATGTATTATTTTTAGAGGAAAGTTTGCTGTTTGTTATCGGGAGGGAATTTTCTCTTCATTATTAGCAGAACATTAGTTGTGCTTACAATTAGCAGCAATTCTAAAATATTTACATAGAGGATTAGACACATTTATTATTAGCATTCAGTTTATGTTCATTGTTAGCACAGAGGTTTCTGTGCACAACAATTGCCTGGTTAATTAACAAGCTGAGAATTTGGTGTTTTAGCAGAGCATTTGCCGTGTTTATCAGTATAAATCGTGCTGGTTTTATTTCAAGTTTGCTTTGTCTTGCTTTCTCTTTGACTTTCATCATTTTTCCTTTTATTTTTAAGGGGTAGTAAAAATTAATCTGTAGTTTAAAGTGTGTAGCTACATTTGTCAAGTATACTTTGGGTTAGTTGCACAGAGCACAGCAGAACACAGTGTGTGTGTTTCTGTGTATGTCTCTGTGCATGTGGGCGGATGTTATTCTGTGTTTCTGTGGCGTATTTAAAAGAGCTGTTGATGTGTTGTATTCAAATTGCATCCAGGCATAATAAGTCTTACGACTTCTCATTTTTGCTTGTCTGGTCATCAGCACAGTTTTGCTTAATTGACTAATGTACAGAAAAGTCTCTCAAATTTGCGTTCATTTCCCAAGACTAAAGTTGATTTAAATAATATTCTTTTCTGAATCTCTTGGTCCTGAAATAATGATGTTTGTTGTACCTCGTAACACAAGATCTACAAAAATGAAGCGAGTGTGTATGCGTGCATACATGGGTGTGTGTTTGCATATGTGAATATAGGTCAATCATTCTCTCAGAGACACACACGCCTCTTCTTAAGAGATAAGAGCTGTCAGCCTTTTGAAAATTATATTCACAAACCACATTAGATGGTTTATATATATATAAGCTCAACTGTTCCAAATCATTTATAAATGAATCAGATTTACATTTAGGATTAATTTATAGTTTTTGGGGTTAAAATGAACAAATTTTAACCCTAAAACGGTCTTCTTTGCAACGGTTAGTTTAAAATAATGATTTATAATTTTCTGTTGGGTCCGTTTTCCCAGAAAATGCCAGTTTGGCTTTATTTGACTTCAGCATAGAAAAGTACGTAAAGTAACCTGCAATTTTATGTTTTAAACAGAGATGGCAGTAGAGAGGCAAAGGCTGATTACAGATTACAGCTTTAACAAAATTGTTTCTTGTTTAGTTTTGCATATATAGACAAGTAAGATGGAGGGAGGTGTTCTCAATTATCAAATGCATTTCTCTGCATTCTCTGTCTGATTGTACCCACAGTGTAGCATGTTAGAAAGCCCTGCAGCCATATGCAGCTGTGATGTGTGAAAATTATATATCACAATACATTACATTGTGTCTGTAATTAGTGTGTCCAGTGTTTATAAAAGTGATGCAGCTACCAAACTGTCACCTTTATACTCTTGCCTTGAAGACTTGCGACTAAAGTTTCAAAGTTTTCTTGGCAAATTACAAAACCTCAGCTCTGATCTGACAGGAACCAGAGAAAGGGAGAAGGTGTCAGGGGTTTTCCATCCCCTGATTGTGGCTAAACCAGCCAGTCTTTCTTGGAATACCAGTTCGGAATAAATGTGTTCATGTATTACAAATGAAAATCAAATATCAAAGGAGACGCATTCTGGTAGACATTAGTAATAGCCCAAGCATTTATGTGTGATAGAAACAGGGTGAACTGATTGTGTCAGAGAGATTGTGATGCTGCCAAAATCTCACCACCATTAACTAGTAACATTTCAATGTTCATCTACTGTTCTGCGTTACTGTTCTGCGTTTTTTGTGCTTCTATCACAGCTAATACAAATTTGTTAATACAAATGCTTTCTTACTAAATGTATATATAATACATAAATCATGTTACTGACTGCTAGCAGGCAGCCAGGAAAACCCAATGCTTGCTAAGCTGGGCCTTTAATTGGCAAGAATCTCATAACAAAACAAAGAATTCATATGCTAACTAAATTAAATGTATGACCAATTCTCTCTAGACATGCTCTAATCCTCCCAATGACTGCTGAAATGCCTTGCCAAGATTCCTCGTCATTATAGTCTACACACACACACACACACACACACCCACACACACACACACACACACACACACTCTGAGCAGGTCTATTAATGTGTCAGCACTACTGGACGTTTCTTTCATGTGGTGCATGTCAGGGGCTCCTAATGGGTTGTGCTTCAAGACTTAGATTATACAATAAATATCAAACGTATGGTGTGAAAGTAAACAATAAATGTATTCTATTTCTAATAATTTATCTTATTAAACAAGTCCTCATTGCAAATGAACACATTTATGTAGTCTGTGTCATTTGTGTGTGTGTGTGTGTGTGTTATTTTCTGGTCAAATTCCCTGCATTCATCTTTGCCTCTGTCAGATCTGGGAATAAATATTAACATGCTGCAGATGTTCTTGGATAATAATCGATGGACATAAAGTATTTAACAAAGTTGGCAAAACAGGGTACAAGTTAATAAGCATTTCATACCCTAAATATTCACTATTATATTGTGGGTAATATTCAGTTGTTTGCATTAAGCAATGTTTTTTTTCTCTTACCTAAGACTAAATGAGAACAGTTTACGGTACCGGTTTACCTTGACAGTAACTAGTGTAATTAGCTGTAAATTAAACACAATACTACAGCTACTCTATTGATTGACAGGTGTGAGGTGCTTCTTCCTTTTGTTCACACACACACACACACACACACACACACACACACACACACACTGTATATAGCTCTCTCACTCCCTTCCAGATTCCCTCTCTCTCTCTCTCTCTCTCTCTTTTTCTTTCTCTCTGTTGTGTTGGATTATAAAGAGGTTGGTGTAAAGGCTGTTTCTAGGTCATGGCACTCCTTGTCGATGTAATGTTTCCTGAGGGTTGTGCCAACGCTGCATTATAGTTAAGCCTGGGTGTCATCAAGAAAACTCTCGACGCATTTATTCGCTTTGTCATCAGCTGTTAAATTAAACATTTGTAATCCAGAAATTGATGGAGTAAACAGCGCAGTTGTGACCATTCGCACCACGGTCCAAAACAGACGGATTATTGACCAGACAAAAGTGGATGATTTTTATAATTGGACAGAAAAGCGCTTTGATACACCCGGATTCCTCATCGTGGTTTAGTTTAGTGTGAGAAATGAGTGTGGCCGGTTACCGAGTGACACATCAAAGCAGATGATGGGAAGGTTTTGTGTCTCAGTGGAAGTGGACATCAGAAAATTCCTGCATGTCACTGTCTGTAAGAGATGCATAGAAACAATAGGCCAAATGTATCTACTGTATTTACAGTATCAAACATACGGTTTTAATATCACATACTGACTGTACACTAATCACTAATCTAATTAATGTTTTTTATATTTTGGACATTTAAAAAAGTATGTACAGTTTTTATTTGCAAATACAGTTATTTATCAAATTCACATACATTTGCATTTATCCAAATGACCTTACAGCATATTCAAGCTGTTCAATGTTTTAATGTTTTGTTAATGTTTTGTTAACGTTCCTGTAGCTCAACTGGTAGAGCATCATTCGATTCCCAGGGAACACCATATACTGATAAATATAGCTTGAGTGCACTGTAAGTTGTTTTGTGTAAAAACATTGTGTAAATGTTAATTTTTTTCAGCACATTATATACATGAACCAATGACATTGTTGTTGCTAGCACTAGCTGAGCTGTAGGAAAGCACCAAATTTCACGTTGCATGTTAACAAAAGAACATATTGAATCTGTGGCCTGTAACATTCTTTCATTTTCTTTTACAGTTTCTACCACTAACCTCATGGAGAGGGAAAGGAGTTTGGGAAGCATACATTAGCGAATTTCAACTGGATGCCAAAAGTGACTTATCAATATCTGGATAATAAGCTAGTTTTTGGCTATTTGTAAGTACCAGCTAGCTGTACTTAGAACATTGGCTGATAGTCATCAGTGGAGTAACACCGGCAGCTGGCCAGTGAAGATTCAAAATTAGCGGCTAGCCACCTTGTATTAGGTGGTTAGCGTGTGGCGTCTATTAAAGTTTCTGTGGGTGTTTTGAGTGTGGAAGACACGAATGGGACACGCCAGCCTTCTCAGACTGCCTGAATGGGAGAAGGAGTGAGCATGGACAACCTTTCGGATTTTGGAGGTCTTTGTCCGTCCAGCCGGAGGGAATGGGAGTGAGTCTACACTTAATGTTACAATACATTAGCGTGCTAATAGTAGCATAGTTCACTTCAAAATGAGAATTCTGTGATTATTGACTGACTCCACATCATTCCCACACGATGACAGTTGTTTTTTGGTGAACTGTTCCTTTAAAGTTGCAGTTCATAACTTTTGCCTCTCTATTGTCATCTCTATTTGAAAAATAAAATTGCAGGTTACTTTACATACTTTTCTTTATGTATGTTGAAGTGATAATGTATTATTATAAACATACTGTTGTGAATCAGGATATGGTAAGTGGATTGTGTTAAACACTTATCTGGTATGTACTTGCTCAATGACTGATTTTTGTTTAACACAGAAAAGTTATAGATTGCAGCTTTAAGTGATTTAAAATGTTTTTACCATGTTGTGTGTTCCATGAGTTATGAATTGTAAAACATTTTTCTTCGTTTGCAGCACAAGCAGCTGTGTGGATGATTTAATGGATGAAGATGAGAAGGACAGAGCAAAGAGGTACCATGTGTGTGTGTGTGTGTGTTTGTGTGCTCTGCTGTGTGTATGTTCAGCTTTTAATAGTTATATTTCACATCATTGTGAGATGTTTGATAATTAGCGACCACAGTAAATCGTAAACTTGTGATTTTCAATTATGTGAAGAGACTTTCAGAAAAATCGCACCTACCACACCTGCTCGTCACACTTTTTTCCACTCAATACAAACTGACAGAGACCCAAAGAGACTGAAGAAAATAGAAGATAATGGAATGGGCTGATGGGTTTTTAAAAGCTAATGTGACACAAGAGTTCCAGAATGCCGATCAGCACTGAGAAAAATACTAATAACGCTTTCACTGTTTTCTGTGACAAGAAAAATAATAGTCAAATCATAAAAATGAAAACCATTTATGTCAGTTTACCCAAAAATATGTTACCTGCGCGTGTGTTTCCATAGCTAATGCAGTCTATGTGTCATATGGCCTTTATGGCTATACAGGTTTCATTAGAGAACAAAGACAGTACACAACCAAGACTCATTGTTCAAAAGGTTTAGTCTTTTTTTTGATGTTGTATTAATGTTATTGCCTGTTTTTTTTTTTTGTAACGTTTTAAAGCGTCCCACTAACTACTTAGGAATAACATTTTTGGTGTATTTGATATTAAGAAAGTTCTACTAACGCTACTGCAAGATCTTTAAATGAATGTTAGCCAATGTTCTGAGAACGTTCCCTGTTAGCTGGGTATACATTTGTAACTCAATAAACAGATAAATAAACTCAAAACAGTGCCAGGAGTTAGTAAAATGTTTGAAAGGAGCATATAAGAAACAAGGACAGAAACAAGTACGAGGGGTGCGAAAAATCGATTTCAAAGTATTGCAATATTGTCCCTCATAAAACTTTATCAGTATTTTCATGGCATTAGAATCATAATTTTTAGTTACATTTTTCACATGAAAATTGGAGCAAGTCTTCAAGGAGTTGAAATGTACGTAGCATTAGATCAGCCCGTACTCAAAATGAGCTCAGAATATAATTGCATATTGCTTATAACTGACCCAGATATTGATATGATGACATATTGGCCCCTGCTGATTTTCACCTTTACTGTTTAATGATGTTGCCGTACAGAACCGCTACTGTAAGCAACCAGGTCAAGATGTTCTCAGTTTCCAGACCTTTATGAGAAATTACATACTCCACATATCTCCACCACAGTCACACAGTTTCTCATGTGCAGGTGTATTTTTAGGGTCAATTTGTCTGTAGAAATATGCCATGTGAAAAGTTGTTGTACTGATTATATGGATTATATGTAGTCACCATGTGTGCATCTTTTATTTAATTCATGGTTATATGTGGACACTTCTAGGCGCTGATACACACACTCACATCTCTTAGTGTCGTGTACTATTTGATTAACATCTCTCTCTTTCTTTCTCTCTCTCTCTCTCAGAGCGTCCCGTAATAAATCAGAGAAGAAGAGGAGAGACCAGTTCAATGTTCTCATTAAGGAACTGTGCACCATGCTGCAGGGTCAGGGTCACCCCCGCAAGATGGACAAATCCACCATCTTGCAAAGGACCATTGACTTCCTGCAGAAGCAGAAAGGTCAGTGAGAAATGATCAAGCTTTTCTTAGAATAAACTTAAAAGTATTACATTTTGTCTGTGGGAGGTAAAAATAATTCTTGAGTGGATGCAGTCTTGCCCCTTTAACAATAAACAGAAATGTAATTTGATGTTTATTGACGTTTCTTCAGTATTGTACGTGCCATGCACTAGTTATTTTGGTCTACACAGGCTTACATTTATTCATTTAAATTTAAATTATTCAAGCTTCCCTTCTAATCGTAAATTCTACAAGTGCATAATTATACAATTACCTGTCTGAATCCAGGGCACAGCTGTCAGGTCGTCAGTTGAGTGTTTGCTGGCAGCCGATGTTAGTGCTCCTATAAACACTTCTGTCATGTCCAACTTCTCCCATAATGCCTTACTTTTTTCTACTCTATCCACTCCAAGCTATTAGATCACAGACTCTTTTTCCCAAAATTCCATAGTTATGACCCTGTTTCATGTTCTCACAGCATTCCAAAATGTTTGTTTTCCAGAGATCACAGCCCAAACGGAATCCTGTGAGGTTCGACAGGACTGGAAACCCTCTTTCCTGAGCAATGAGGAATTTACCCAGTTAATGCTGGAGGTACGTGAACTGAAGTGACGTGTTGGCCAAGTACAGTGACCCATAGAGTTTTTCCTCTACATTTAACCCATTTAGTTAGTGCACACAAGTAGTAATGAGCCGTGAACGCACACCTGGAGCAGTGGGCAACACTGCAGCATCCAGGAAGCAATCATGCCCTTTCTCAAGGGCACCTCAGTTCTTTCCTGCCTGCATTAGGATTCGAACCAGCGACCCTCTGGTTAAGTCACATTCTCTAACCAGTACGCCACATCTGCCCAACTTGACTCTCCACAGAAATCACGCTGTGATTCTGTGGAGGGTATCTCCAGTTGTTGTGAAGAAATCTTGTAATCGTCTTAGCTACCTCATCTATGTTTTGTATTTCCCCAATACTGTGGGAATACTCTGCCCTTTAGCTATCTTTTTTAAGTACTGTGCTGTCAATACATTTATTTTGCTAGGCTAGGAGCTACCTGACAGCTTTGCTTCAGGCTGAAGTGGGTAGTGATATACACAATACAAATCAAGGAAACTCATACAAGTCCTGCTTTAAGATTAAAGCAGAAATACAGGATGTAAATGTACAGTGAGTTTGACCTTACACTGCATTCCTATAGCCTGAAACGGAAGCTGGGCTGTTTATGGAAAATATTTGAGTAAGCCCCAAAATATTAAAGGAAATATTCACACATCAACACTTCCGTTAGAAAACAAACTCTGGCTCCTTTCTGTCCCTCATCTGAGACTGGAAAGTTCATGTGACAGCAACTATAGATAGACCAGGACATACACACACGTTTACTTGTTGTGTGTTAAGATCTGTTTTACCCTAAACAAAATTATAGCTGTAAAAACACATTCATGTCACTGTGTGACACTTGGGTGCTGGGTCATTAAAGCAGTGTTTGTGTTTGGTTATGGCAGGCATTGGACGGCTTCCTCATAGCTCTTACTACAGACGGCAACATCATGTATGTGTCAGACAGCGTCTCCTCTCTCATTGGCCATCTGCCGGTAAGTGTGTGTGTGAAATACTATAAAGTCAACTTAATTCTTTACTTCTTATAAAGATGAATTCATTAGCTCTGTGTTTGCTGCATTTTAATGACCAGCAGAGTTTTGTTTTTAGTTTAATTGTAATTTAATTAATTCAAATTGGATTTTATTTTTATATTTTTGGTTTTCATTGCATTCCTTTGTAGCATTCCTTCATATTATTTTATATTTTTAATATTGTTACATAACTTTAATTTTTTATTTCAGATTTTTTTAGTTTTTAATTTATTTTTAGTTAATAATCTTCATGCCTCAGCTTAAACTTATGTTAATTTATTGCAAAGGCAACATGTCAAAATTTCTTTAAGTTTTTTTAATATTTATAACAGTATTTTATTTGATTTCGGTGAACAGAAGTGTTTTGATCATTTTAGTTTTAGTAAACGATCATAACCTTGATGACTAGTTTGTCAAACTCATGTTGTTAGTAATGAAATTGTCGTGTTTCTGTAAAGTCAGATGAGACAGCCCACACAGAGCAGATTTTCTGTAGGCTGAGCACAACAGCCCTCCGTGATTTCTTCATATTTCTTCACTTAAATTAGAACTTTATTGTTGTATTTGAAAATCATTAGTATATGAAAATGCCAAATGCTTTGTCTTATGGTGTTCTCCAGTCAAGTGGACAGGAGGCTTCACAAGTTAAACAAAATAACAGAATGGGGTGTGTCAAGTGAACCCTGTGTCACAAACCTGAGTTTGTATATCTCTGTTAATGCTGCCAATATATTCAAATCCATCCAGAAGTTTGAGATGTACCTTCAAACTGCATTGTCTAATATATTCTTGTTCTGTTGTTGTTATACAACTACATATAATGGTCAGTTGCATCACTGTCTTACCTCCATGACCTTTGACCTTATTGAACACAGTAGAGCAGAGGCGAGGGCTTAGCAGACCCTTGTTGAGGAACAGAACAGACTGATTTCAGGAAGCACTTAAGGTCGTGTGTGTCTGTTGTTAAGGATTTATCTACTCCCACTGTGCTAATAGTCCTATGGTTTTGTTAAGGTGATGCTTGGAAATTAAACCCAGTTCCTGCAATATCAAAACACTGGCTTTTTACACCAGTTGTTTATTCAGGTGTTTATTATAGGGTGACTTGTGAAATTATGGTGTGTGTGTGTGTGTGTGTGTGTGTGTGTGTGTGTGTGTGTGTGTGTAAAATTATGGGTGTATGTTAATGCTTAGCATCGTGGGAAATGTAGTAAAGTCTTTATTGGTGATTGGGGAGAACAGGAAGTGATGTTGCCATGGATACGGTTGTGTCTCAGTCAGATATGGTGGACCAGAACATTTTGAACTTCCTGCCAGAGCGAGAGCACGGTGAGGTGTATAAACTTCTGTCATCACACATGCTACTGACGGAGCCAACGGCTGTCGACCTCATCAACAGCAGTGAGTACACACACACACACACACACACACAGATTTATAGATTTAAATATGTGTACCAATTTTTTTTTAAAGCAATTAGTTTTGCTTTACAGTATTTACATTATTCACATGAACACTCAAGACTCTAGTCTCATTAAATTTTGTTTTTTCTTATTTTTTAACATTTTTCTATGTCAAAACCCATGTAATAATAACAAAGTAGAAACCTTTTGATTGGCCGGCTGCAGTGTGCTGTGAGTTAGTGCTCTCTTATTGGCTGGCTGCAGTGTGCTGTGAGATAGTGCTCTCTTATTGGCTGTCTGCAGTGTGCTCTATGATTAGACTCCAGACTAATTATAGGGGATATTTGTGTACAGTGTAGCACACTAACATAGATTATCTGTTACAACACTCAGATAATCTCACACATAGCTATTACCCTGACCCCAATCCCTGAGACACAGAGAAATGGAAATAGAGAGACTGGTAGACAGAAACAGAGTGAGAAAGAAATAATAGATTATAATGAAAAACATCACTGTTGGTTTATTGATCTTAAAACCACCTCTGTTTACACTAGTCACACACATACACACACACACACACTGCACATGGTCTGTCAGGTCACTGTACTCTATTTTAGGCTAATCTTCTTGGCCACAGTGGGGCCACAGCCATATTACAACATTAAACCTTGAGTGTGTGCGTTTGTCTGACAAACTAAATTGCTGTGTTGTAATAGAGGCTAACAATCTCTTTCCCCTCTTCCTCCTTTCTTGTTTTTATTCCCCAACTTTGTCTTTCTCTCTCAGATGAGACACACATCGAGTTCTGCTGCCATTTAGCGAGAGGGAACGTTGACCCAAAAGAACCGCCCACTTACGAATATGTCAAATTCGTTGGGGATTTTAAGTTTCATAACAATGGTAGGTTTTTACATCAATCCAAGCAACAAAACACCAACAGAGACACTAATGGGCTGTGGACAGTCATGTTTCATGTTATTTGAACACATGAAATGGTTCAGATCTGTTTTCAGCCTTTTCAGTGAACATGTATTTGTGAGTTAGTCTTGCTCTCCATTTAGTTGAAGGAAGAGTATTAATGAGTGGGAAGCATTTGCATTCATTAGACCATCTCCATATTTGCATATAGAATGTCATTGTGCCACTTTTTTATGTCTGATATCAATATGTACAGACCACAGTGGCTGATGTCATATATATATATATATATATACACTGTATATATATATAT
>JAZGTK010000052.1:159077-191150 GCA_036877625.1 Ambastaia sidthimunki
ATATATTCCAACTATCACTACTAACACAACTATCACTACTGTATATCTCAAGGATCTTTCCAGACCAACTTTTTTCCAGCTGATGAACGAAATAAAAATTCAAATAAATTTTAAATGCTATTAAGGATTTATGATGCTGTGCGCAAGATTTGAATAAACAATGTTATCGTCTGTTAGTGTGGACGTTAATATAGTTCTCATTACAGGTATCTTTATAGTTACCGTTCTTGGTGAAAACAGGTCTTAAATCTGTTTGTTTTGATGAAGAAAAGCAAACAGTGTGTCTTTGTGTTGCAGTGCCTCTGTCATCGTGTAACGGCTATGAGCTGGCATTTCCACGCACACTGCAGTCCTCACTGGAGGAGCAGATCTGTCTTATAGCCACGGTGAGACTCGTGACCCCCCAATTCCTAAAGGTAAGAGAGCATCTCCCCCCCACCAGCCCGCACATACAGCATATCCAGCTAACAGGGAATGTTCTTAGAACACTGCCTAACGTTCCCTAAAACTTATTTTATCAAAACTTTCTTGCAGTAACATTAATTGAATGTTTTTAAACATTATGTATCATATCAAAAACATTCTTAAGTTGTTAGCGGAATGTTTTAAAAACGTTCCAGAATTAAAACAATTTTGAATAACGTTCTTAAAACCAAACGCTAATACAATGTCTCAAATGGACATTTTAAATGTTTCTAGAACCTTTTAACTTTTTTGTTACTTAATGGAAACGTTGCTACAACCTAAAAGTGTTAGCTGGGTACAAACACTGATTCAACACATACACACAAAATCAATGCTAAACACATAATACTTGTATTTACCACTATGTGAAAGAAAGGACTGATTTTGTGTGTGTGTGTATGTGTGTGTTAAAGGATCTGTGTAACGTTGAGGACGTTTGTGATGAGTTCACGTCAAGACACAGCCTGGAATGGAAATTTCTCTTTTTAGATCACAGGTGGGTCAAATGTCTCTATGACTGCATTATGCAAATGGGTCTTGTCTTGTTCTCAATTTGCTTCATTAAATTCTGATTCTTTCTGATGATGTCATTGGTTTGATTCATTCATCGGTTGCTGACCCATTTACATCTGTTAGTTCAGACTTTCCACTCTCCCACGGCCAGCTGCGGGGGCAGAGATGTCGTCAGACGTGTGTGTGTGTGTGTGTGTGTGTCCTTGTTTTAATATGGTCTCTTTTTCGGCTCTGGCCATTCATAAATTCCTGGGTAGAGATTATCTACTCAGAATGTGTTTCTGACCCCTTGAGAGTTACATAACTGTGTGTGTGTTTGTGTGTGTGTGTGTGTGAGGTACTGAGTGTCCTGTTCCCTACAGATCTAAAATTGGACAGTCAAGCTGTCTTATAAAACTTTTCTTTATAGGTGAAGTGTGTCGGTTCTGTGCTGCTACTGTTACCAGTTGCAAAATAATGACTGTTTTTAAACTAGTTTCCATCACTTCCTCTGTCCTCCACTGGTCCAGTAATCAGATAGTCACACCCAAAACATATTTAGACAAATAAAAAGTGTTTTGACATAGTTGTAGCGTTCACACGTTTGGGGGCAAATGTCATATGAATAGATTATAGTTGTTTTTGTATAATAAGCTTAACATATTAAAATAACATTAATCATTAAAACACAGGTTTAAAATGATCTAGACTCACATTAGGACTTTTATCAGCAGCCTAATAAAAGCTGTTTTATTTTATAGCCCCCCCGCGGGAGTAGACCTTATACTCTCAGAATACATTAATCATGGCTTAAAAAAAAAGCTTTTGATGCTAAACTAACAAACTTAGAAAAAGTGAATTTAAGCGTATACACCTCACATACACGCAAACACATGCGTGGTTCTTTGGTTGCCATGGCGATAAGTGTTGCAGGCTCATCTGTGCTTCTGCGTTTTGTTTCGTCAGTCACATGAATAAGACAGAAATCACACGAGCATATTTACGTGTGGTAAAGGACAAGCACCAGCGTTGAGGGGCAGTGCAAAAAATTAGTTTCACATTTTAAAACTACAGTCTGCAACTTTTGGGCCCTCTCTGTTTAAAACATACAGTTGCAGGTTACTTTATGTACTTTTCTAAATAACTGATTTTTAACCCCAAAAAGTCACATGCAGCTTTAACGAGAGCAGACAGCACATGCTGAAAATCTGTGTTTGTCTGCAGGGCTTCGCCTATCATTGGCTACCTGCCGTTTGAGGTTTTGGGGACATCAGGTTACGATTACTACCATGTGGATGACCTGGAACTCATCGCTCAGTGTCATAAACAATGTAAGTGTTATCTTTATGTCTCTCTCTCAATCTCCCTCTCTCGTTTCAAACTAGGTCAGTTTACCATCTTGGAACAGTGTTGTTTGTGTGAAGCACAGAGGTGAAAAAAGCCTCATCAGGACTGAGAAAGCCCCAGTTAGAAGCCCTCAGATGTTTTCAGGAGACTGCTGATCTTAAGTGTGTGTGTGTGTTTGTGTGTGTGTGTGTGTGTGTTGCAGTGATGCAGTGTGGGAAGGGAAAGTCGTGTTACTATCGGTTCCTTACGAAAGGCCAGCAGTGGATCTGGCTTCAGACACATTATTACATCACGTACCATCAGTGGAACTCCAAACCGGAGTTTATCGTCTGTACACACAGTGTGGTCAGGTAAAACGACACACATCACTAAACATGCATATGGAAAGTATGTACATACCATAGCCCACCACACACAAAATGGCAAGTAAACAGTTATTCTTATGGATATAAGTAGATACAGTTTCCAAAATGTTCACACACAAATACTCAACCTCCTTGTAGTTTGTTTTTTAAATTAAAAGAATTATAGATGTGTATTCGAATCTCTTACAAAACTGCATTTTAGTATTTAAATTCCTGTTCAAAAGTACTTAAAACACATATAACTTAAGTTATTAATATGTATTAACTGGTTCAATCGTTTAACAAATTAAATCAGTTCAGTAGCTATAGGTTTATTTTTTGCATTATCCTCTTTTTCCACCTAGTGGTTAGTTTGTGATACTACAGAGCTCAATGTTTGGCCTTAAATGAATAGTTTACCCAAAAACATTTTTCCCCACAATTTACTCACCCTTATGTCATTTCAAACCTATATGACTTTTTCCTTCTGTGGAACATAAAATAATGTATTTTGAGAAATGTCTCGGTGGTTTGGTGTCCATATAATGGAAATCAATGGATGCCACTGTTGTTTGGTTACATACTTCAAAATATTTTCTGTTGCTGAGAAACAAAAAGGCGTACAGGTTTGGAATGACATAAGGGTCAGTAAATTATGAAAGAATTGTAATTTTTGGATGAACTATCCTTTTAAAGCTAAAATGAAAACATTTCACCAAACAAGTTTTTGGTTTTATTGTGCATTAATAAATTTTTTTTTAAAAAGAATCTTATTCTAAAGAAAAGGTTTTTTTTAATCTTCATCAGAATGTAATAATTTACTTGCCTCTAAAATGGTTTTCATTTTTGGCTAACAACACCAAGAACTTAAATCCAAAACCTGCCCTACATTTTGTCTAGTCAAATATCCTGTTTTACTCAGAAATATGACACATTATGGAAGTAAAAACAGATGCAAAAGCAGCTGTCTTCTTTCATAATGAATAAACAACATGCTAAATTTGTGTCTCCCTCTGTCTTTTAACTCTCTGTGCAGTTATGCTGAAGTCCGAGCGGAGAGAAGGAGAGAGTTTGGATTAGAAGAAAGCTCATCAGATATGGCCACATCCTCAATCAAGGTGCCACACACACACTTACTACTGTATCCAATTAGAGACAAATTTGGCTTCAAAGTGTAGTATGTACACACACTCTCACACTTTCTTGTATTTAGTTGTGTTAGTTTATATG
Organism: Ambastaia sidthimunki; assembly: GCA_036877625.1. Lineage (NCBI taxonomy): Eukaryota > Metazoa > Chordata > Actinopteri > Cypriniformes > Botiidae > Ambastaia > Ambastaia sidthimunki. Next base: position 162,956 of record JAZGTK010000052.1, read on the forward strand.
AATGCTTTATGAGGTCTGTTACAGCAGAGGTTAGATCTGTGTGTGTATTTGTAGGGGCAGGAGGTGTTTTTGGACATGTGTCCCCCCTTAGAGGCACCGCGGGACAGAATTAGCAGCACACGATCGGTGTCATCACAAAGCTCTAGAAAGTCATCACACACGGCACTGTCTGACTCTGCGTGTGAGTATACAGGAGAGAATATACAGTTTGTATGGTATAAAAACCATTACGTATATGCAAAACTTATAAAACATGAAAACCCAACATGTGTGTGTGTGTTTGTGTGTGTGTGTTTAGCGAACTCATCGGTGAGGTACACAGAGCCATGCACGTCGTCACGGCAATCTGCCTCCATCGGTCCAGAGAAGAGTTCCAGCAGAATGCAACATGGTGGATCAAAGGTACACACCCACATACACAAACTCTCTCACATCATTATATATATGGACAGTGAGATGGATGCAGTAAGATCCAATGTAGCTATGTACTAAGAGGCTGATTTTCTTATTGACAGTGTGTAAAGCATGTGTGTGTGTCTGAAACCTTCTTGTTTGTTTGCTGTAGACCTTGATTCAGAGGCAGAGCTCCTCCGAGCCCCCGTCACTCTCCCCCTCCTGCAGTCAACATTCCACCATGGTCAGTGTCCCCCGACCTCTCTCTGCCTGTCTTTCTCTCGCTTCATTCTCCCTCTGTTACTCCCTCTCTCTCTCTCTCTCACTTCATTCTCCCTCTGTTACCTCCTCTCTGTCTGTCTTTCTCTCTCTCACTTCATTCTCACTCTGTTACCTCCTCTCTGTCTGTCTTTCTCTCACTTCATTCTCACTCTGTTACCTCCTCTCTGTCTGTCTTTCTCTCACTTCATTCTCACTCTGTTACCTTCCTCTCTGTCTGTCTTACTCTCTCTTCATTCTCACTCTGTTACCTCCTCTCTGTCTGTCTTACTCTCTCTTCATTCTCCTTCTGTTACCTTCCTCTCTGTCTGTCTTACTCTCGCTTCATTCTCACTCTGTTACCTTCCTCTCTGTCTGTCTTACTCTCGCTTCATTATCACTCTGTTACCTCCTCTCTGTTTCTCTGTTCATGTGTAAGTATAGCTGCAGTTTAAAATTGGTTGTAATCTTAGAAAAGAATTGTGTGGCTGCTCTTGGCTCTATGTATACTGGTGTGTGTGTAGTAATGTTCTGTGTGTGTGTACGTGGGTTGCAGACACAAGCTCTGTATGGATTCCAGCAGCCTCAGTTTGGTGTCATGCATCAGTTAAAGGAACAGCTAGAAGAGAGAACACGCATCCTACAGGCCGACATCAAAACACAACAACAAGAACTGCATGACATTAAAGAGAAACTACAGCTTGCTAACTTACAGGTACACACAGTCTTATCTGTAGCAAATAAGGCTCAGATTGAAAACACAGGATAAGGTAGTAGTAAGGTAGTATAAAAGTGATATAAAAGAAAAGTTTTGAATCTTAATGGCCAAAATTATGTGGATGAGAACTTCACAAAGCTCAGATCTGAACCCCCCTCCACATCTTTAAATCTTACAACATCTGATGAATTAGAAAGCTGATTGAAAGCCAGACTTGATGGCCCAACATCATTGCCTGACCTCACTGAGGTTCTTGTGCCCAATAGGGAGCAAATCCTCACAGCTGTGTTCCAATATCTAATGGAAAGCCTTCTAAGAAGAGTGAAAACTGTCCTCTCCAACTCCCTGTTAAAGCCAATTATTAACAAACACACACTGTTTTGGTGTACAAAAACTTTTGGCCAGCAAACAGGGAATGTTCTCCAAATGTTGGTTAATGTTTTCTAAAAGTTCCCCCCAAAAAAACTTGCAGTAACATTAGTAGAACGTAGTAGAAGTAGTTGATGTTATTAAATGTACCATATATAACAAAAACTCTATAATAAGTTGTTTAAAAACTTGTTGTTTAAAAAATAAGTTGTTTAAAAACTAAAACAATGTTTAAATAACGTTCTTGTAACCAAGCGGTAATGTTAATAAAACATCTCATGGACATTCAAAACGTTTCTGGAGTTTTAAGAATAACATTTTTAACGTTTTTGTTACTAATGGAAACGTTAGGGAAACATTCCTACAATGTAAAATTGTTAGCTGGGTGGCTATATAATGCACATTCTAACAACAGTACTCCTGTTTAAAAAAACAGCTACTAGGAACACACAAGAGCATTTAGAGAGATTTATTGGACTGACCTCATTTATCATTAGAATTAAGAGTCACAGTAGTTGGGCTGGTTCTGAACAGTGTGTTTGGATCCATGTGTCTGCAGATGTTACTTCAACAACCGATACAGGGACAGTTTGGCAGTTCTGGTCTACAGCAGCAGGGTCCAGGCAGGCCGACCCAGCATGGCACACACCCTAAACCTCAACACTGTGTTTCACATTCATCACACACACTGCTCAGAGAACAGCCCAGTAGCTCATCTGCTCAGGTACACCTATACATCTATATACTGTATATACAGGCATATATACAGGCGCTTTCAGACTCACACAATCTATAATGGTTCTTGTTTGTGTGTTTAGGTGCAGCCGAGACTGGTTCAGAGTGGACAGATGCAGGCTGTCAGTGTTCCGATGCAGACACACACCAGTCTGACCACTCCTTTCTACAGCAACCCAATGATGTTCTCTCCCAACCACGGGCACAGAACCCAACAAGACACACATTGCCAAAGACACACACACACCGACTACAGCCAGGACGGACAGCTACGGTAACAGCACCCATAAAAACAGTAACCTAATACGTGCTTTTTACGCATGCCTGCAAGCAAAAATGTCATTTTTTTTTGCAGTTTGTTGCTACTAAAACGTCTTTTAAAACTAAGTTGTTTATCTAATTGACCAATAAAAGTGACGGAATGAGTTGTGTTCTCTGATTAGTAAAATGATGTAATAAAGGAGCTCTCTGATTGGCTGATGCTAATAGGAGGTGTTCTCTAATTGATAGGATGCTGCTCAATCAGCCAATGCAGACGCTCGTACCAGACAGCAGTGGGGGTGCTCAATCTTCCCAATGCAGTTCAACTGTTCAACAAACCAAGTGAGTGTGTGCTAACAGGTGTCTGTTTGGTAGGGCCCTTATGGCTTTCCTCTGGTAAACATGTATAAATTGTCTGCTTGTGTGTGTTACAGATATCCTCTGGACCAGCAGATGATGGCTCCACCCTTCCCTGTGCAACAGGTGAATTGTAACGCTGTGCTCGTCCCCTCTCCCGTCTTCACGTCACCAATCATGATCCCCCATAATAGTTTCATCACCCACCAGGCCACGCCCACCTACACGCCTCAGCCGTCAGCTGCACCACACAACTTGCCACTACAGCAGCCTCAGCAGTTCTTTCAGGTAAACAACAACAAAATTATTTCACGGTGATTAATGATTTATGGGCCTTTTTGTCATTGTTTTGTGACTCATATGAATTGTTCATAAATATCTTCTACTTCTCTTGAAGATGCAGCCTCAGGGTCTGATTCACAGTGCTCCCTCTCAGGCCTTATTCCACACCCCTAACGTTCCTCAGCAAAGCACTGTGGGATACGTACAGCCACAACAACAGCAGCAACAACAGCACCATCACACCCCGTCCGGCAACCTGTCGGACTACAGAAACATGCTGCAGCGATAGCCCTGCCCCCGGGGCGTGGCCAAAAGAAAGCACACTGAGCAATAGCTCTGTGGCACAGGTGAAAGGTATGATGGGAAGGGACTCTCTCGGCTCAGGGGAAGGCTTTCTCCCGAGCCAAATCGAGAAAGCCAAAGTCCCCATGACAGCACGCGATGGTGCCCCGAGGCTCCGCCCTGCCCAGACCGCATACAGAGGATGCTGGGCTGCGTAGAAGGAGCCCACGGGGCGTGACCCATCTGTTAATCATGGAGGTAGAGGTCACAGAGAAGCCTGGAGCTGTCGAGCAGATGCCCTGATTGATGTTATGAAGAACTGGATGCTACAGATGATGAAGTGGATTGGATGATATTAAATCTTGAGCTGCAGTTGTGTTAGGGTTTTGGCACTCTAATGTTACAGCTAGTTTGTGTTACCTGGACTCTTCAACACACACATATACACACACACATAAAAAAACAACCAATCAAAAAATGCCTTGTTGTGCAAAATCCAGTGGTAGAAGTAAAAATCCAACACAAGTGATGTCACACTTTGTCATCAGATGCATACAAAAATTGATTACTAAACAAGTTAAATGAAAAAATAAGAGCAAATAAGAGAAACAAACACAGAAACGTGTTTCTGCGACACAGAAAAAAACAAATTCGATTTCCTCCTGTATTTCAGGTCTATGCCCACAAAGACTTAATGCTAAGATTAGCATACAGAAACTTGAATCACGTGTATATTTTAAATATTTAAGAACAATTTAAAGGTTTCGTTAACTAGGGTTAACAAAAAACTTTTCTACCTTCACTTCTAGATCTACTGTATATAATGTTTCACCACATGAGTTCTGAAATCTCATTATGAACAGACACACTTAGTAAATGCGTTTGTCTCAGTTTGTCCAGTGCAAGCATATTGACTTATTTAGAAGGTTCTTTTCTGTTAGTTTGCAATGTTTCAGATATACATTTTGGTCCCATGACGACACAGTAAAACCACATTAATATAATATTGATTCAGCACAGCAGAGCATGTGTTGTAATATTTATTCTTTCTTAATTCATATGTGGAAAGCACATTGTCAGTATTACACAGAGAAGAAGCTCTGTCTAAATCGTGCTTTATAGCAGACGGACTGTGTGACAGTGTGAAATGCGGATTTGAGAAAGAAGCAATGAACGATTAAAGACCATCGTAATGAAAAGACTTTAATCACGGCTACAGAAATGGAAACATTCTCACCTACCCGTGTCACTTGGAGTTTTCAAAAACACTTCTCAAATATTAAAAACAAGCACTTATTGGGCCTTATTCATGAAACGCAACCAGAACTTATTGTCTTCTTTTTAATTTAATTTCTGCTTTACTTTTAGGAATTGATTTTGACACAAGTGTCACGCAAATGGCAAAAATCGTACCCCTTATTTTTGATGATTCAGAATCTTGTTTATAAAGTTGTTCTGGAACGTTGTGAACACTCACTGACACCCCCTTTAAAGGGGCAACAAAAAAGACAATCTAGCAAAATTGTCACAGGATTCATTTCTTCTTTGTGGGGACTTTAAGCTGTGCTTTACTCGTCACACCTTGCACATTTAAAACTGGTGCTGATTAGTTTATTTTTTTAATACTATTAAAGAAGGTCTAAAATCAAGAATATTGAACGCTTACAATATGTGCCCTTCTGAATGATGTGCAATGAGAATTTGAAAACAAGAATGTTTGTAATTTATACTTAAGATATTTTTATTTCTAGTCAGGTTTGTTCTTTTGTATTTGCAGGAGATCATTATTAGTAAAAGCCAATGTGCGGTTAAAATTAAATACAAAATATTTTTGTATGATACTCAACATTCCTTCAGTCATGTACAGCGAAGTTTAAAACTCCCACATCCTCTCAGGTGTGACATCCTTACACGGGTGTTTTTCTTGCTTGCTACTCTTTAGAAATAACAGATGTTTCACCCAAGCACCCGAATTCTAGCAAATGACACCCAAAGCAAGCACACCAGAGGATATTTTTAAGTTTATACAGCTGCCTCCCATCCTGATCTGCCCATCTGAACCATTTCTAAATGTTTTTAAGAGGTCTGATTTGTGTAACTGCTTCATCTCATTACCTTGTACTCACTCCCTGAGATTTATGGTGTGCATGCTGGTATTTTTGGAGTAATTGAATAAGCTATATGTTCCAGCAGTGGTATGAAATGACTTGCTCTTGTGTGGAGTTAGCAGCAGACAATATGATGTGTCAGGGTGTTCTGCACCAGTGCCTCTTGTGTTTTTTATCTTTAGTAAATTGCTACCGTACATTTTTGGTCAGTGTGCTGGAAAATCGTATTCTGTGTGTTTTGGAACACCGAGGTGATCTAAGATGCTTATAAGCTAGTCCAAGACTAGCACATAGACAAGCATCACCTACCAGTTTTAAGATTAATTTTCCAGCAGGATAGTCAGGTTTTAATTTAAAACGACCGAGAAACACAAAAGCCCAACCCACTCTGATGTATTTAGTCATGTGCCAGCCATTTCAGAAAAACATCTGTGTGCATCTTACCCTGAACAAAACCAGCTGCTTCCCCCTCAGTTTAACTGCTATTTGTGGTTTCTTCACAAATATTTTGCCAACCAGATTTAAACATTTAGTCTCAAATGCTTTTTTTCCATCCTGTGAAACTTTGCTCTGGTTGTAGAGACTGCACTTTATTTTTATTTCTTTTTTGTCTGTTTTTTTCTCTCTGGCCTGCATTTCTTCCCCCGAAGTGTCTGTTCTGATGAGGCTTTAGGCCTAATGGGTTTGTGTGACTGTATTGTAAGTGTATGTATTGTGATTGTTACCTAAAGAGGTGACAGGGCTCTCGACATCAATGCATTTATGTTCTACCAGACAGAAAATGGCACCTTGTGGAAAGCTCTTGCAGAAAAAAAACATGAAAAATATTGTAATATATGACGTACAAACAAGATGTTTAGAAAAGATATAGTTGTTTATTTTATAAGATGTCAAAATAGATTGAAATACATTTATACACAGTGTATGATTTCAAAGTTTAAAAAAGAGGTATTTTGTAACATTAATTATTGAAGTGTCTTATGGGGGTTAAAGGCTTTCTATTCCTGAGTTCAGCGAGTTGATGTTGCACAGTCGATGTATGGCTTGTTTTTCCCCCTTTTTTCCTTCTGTGTACATAAACAGTCACAACAAGCTTTAACATATTGTTAATATTGTTTTAAAAGAAATTAATAATAAAAAAGTTTACATTCTGAAACGGCTTGAATATATTTTATGGTGCGTTGAATTATTTTGAATACAACCTGTATAAAAGCAATTAAAAATAAATCAACACTCTTGTGCTACAAAGATTGCACCACAAGTAAAGGGTGTTTTTAGACTACAAATATTTGCTTTCATAAAGCATGATAAGACACCAAAAATATTTTCAGTAATTGCATTTATAAATAAATAGTATAAAAGTATAAATATTTCTAATGCACATTTACAATTAATGTTTACAGTATTGTAAAATGTTTTAAACTATTAGTAATTTAAAAATGAATCGTGTTGTGTAGGTGTCGCTGTTGTGTCCTCCGCGGCTCTAGGTGGCGCTGTGGTGACGTGCGGCGTTGCGCTTTCAGCTGCTCGGGAAGAACAAAACGAACTATCCGCGCGCTTGAGGATTGTTTACGTTACGCCAGCTTCAGATTAACTTTAATTATAATGAATGACAATATTTATGGTCCAAATAAGATATAAAATATTATTTTTCGCTTAAATATGTAGTTGAAACAGAAGTGTGTATATACCAGATAAGTTTAGATACGCGAATTATCCTGTTCGTTCATCGCTTCCATACGGACGCTCGTATAATTGCACGATAAAGGAAAATAACATTTATACATTTATGAATATTTGGATCTGCTCCGGATCAGAGTTTGAAGAGTTAATGCGTGTTTGGATCCGGATCCAACATCTCTGCTTTCAGTGATGGCAGGTTCGGCAGATCCCAGTGACAGCGGGTCCGGTTCTGCTCTTCATGCGGTGCTGGAGCAGCTGAGGTCCGCGTACACTCTTTCTCTAACCCTCCCCAGCCCGCTCGGCGTGGCCGTTGTCGCTCTGGACCGGTACCTGAGCCCGCATCCTGCCGCCGAGAGCTACAGCTACGACCTGACAGTCACGGACGGCCGGTGGCGAGTGAAGTGTCAGCTGGCGGAGAGTCTGACGCGGTGGGTCCGGACGGGCTCGCTGCGGTGCGGTGTCGGGGTTCGGCTGTCGCAGCTGTCAGTGGTCCACGATGAGACGAGACTGAGTCACAGTTACCTGAGGATAGACGACATCCACAGCGTCACGGAGACACCTGAGACGTTTGCGCTTATTAAAGACGTTGAGAAGATCCAGCAGTGGTGTCGGGATGATGTGATGCGCATTAATGGACCTCTGCACATGAGCAGGAAACATTATTTATCCCTGTGGATAAACGATGATCCTCATGGAAGTGTGTGGATTCCCAACAGCCCGCCGCCACACGTGGTTATAGACGGTATGAACCTTGTAGAAACATTACGTGACACTTTTCAGGAACAATATCCAATTGTTTATATATTTAGTAAAATAAAATATCAAGTTACATGGTATTGAAATCCTGGATTAAAGGGTCATACTAACTAATGGACTAATGACAACATAGATAACTAGTTAGATGATTTGTTTGTTTTAGGAGCAGCTAAGTTTAGGAGCAATATATGCTACTTGTTAACTTTACCAGCCAAATAAATACAAAATATTTGTTCATTTTTATAAGCATTTTGATAACAGACTAAATGCAGTCAAACATTATGTGTGTGTAAAAATGAGAATATCGATTGTTTCTCATTATACTGTGAAAATTCTGCTCCTGGGTGTAAAATTGGACATCGGTTTGTACCCAAAGTGTCACATCTTTTAATATTTACACTTAAACCAGTAGATTCCAGATCTATATTCAGACAAGGCTGGTTTTTGTAATCACTCTGTTGTTTGTCTTCTGTTTGTCAGTGTCAAAAATTACTTTGCTTGGGGATTTGGAAGCGTTCTTTCACAGCTCCAAGCGGCCTCTCCCGCTGCTGGTCCGGATTCTGCACAGATCCAGAATCCGGTACTATGGAAAACCGGGACAAAATGTTGACTTCCCATTTCAGGTGAGCTGAGGTCAGAGGTCATAGTTTTGGTGCTCTGCAGGAATGATAACACACTGTCTGTCTTTCAGGTGTACTATGAGGTGGCTGATCAGAGCGGCATTATGTCGATGGTTTTGTGGAATGAACTTTGTCCTGAGTATTTTAATCGACTGACAGTTGGCTCAGTGCTGTATCTGCAGCATTATTCATTAAAACCCAGCTATCAGCACCGATCCAGACCTCAGATCAGCACTCTCTCTCTCATGGCTTTCCGCTCCATTGGTATGGAATCAGAACTGTTTTATACAGGGAAACTGTTGGGATTCATTTATCATTAAGCTGTTTGTATGTGGTTGTGTAGAGATCTCCTTAAATCCTCGAAGTCCTTCAACAGTTGTGACTGTGATTCCACCAAAAAGTGTTCAGCCTCAGTGGAGCCTTCCTGACGTCCCATACAACTTTACCACAAGGTAGTCAGAGTTCACTTAGTGTGTTGAAATTGAATTGGTTGTGTTCAAACTGTTTTTTGGGAATCAGGTGAAAAAAGATTTAAAGATACATTTTTCTGTCTGTGATCAGGTCAGAAGTGGAAGCGTTGAACAGTAACCATGCCTGTGACATCATTGGTCTTGTGACATATGTGGGCCGGGTCGAGCGAATCAGGAGCAAGGAAAAGTCTGGTATTGCTTTTGATTGGACAGCGGTGTGTCACTATTGCCTTTATAAGTGTCTGTCAAATAAATTGCAAACACTGGTGTGTCTGTGTCTACGACAGGACCTGAGAAGTTTTGGTCTTATCGATGGGTACATGCAGTGGATGGCACATCCGATTCTCCCTTTATCCTGGAGATCTTTTCCTCATCCCAGCCAGAGATCTTCAACAATATCTGCCCTAGTAAAACACGAGTCTTTACGTGTCATTTAAATAGCGTTGACTAGCATTTAATTCCATATATAATACATGGTCTCATTCTCACTCATTTCATCTTGTTTTCTGTGTAGTGACGTATCTGGTGTGCACTCAGATGAGGGCGTGTCGGGAGACCGGACGTTGTCTCTATCTGACCAGTAGCACAGAGACTCAGCTGTTTATTACAGGTGAATTCCAATCAGAACATCAGATAAACATCAGCAGAACCAATAGGAGATTGGAGTTTAAAACCATTTGAAAGGCCTCAGAATCGTTTAAATAATAACATGTTTGTGAACGTCATTTTACAGGCTGCCACAAAAAGCAGCCGTATGTCAACGAGCCAAAGGTCAAAGCTTTCATCCAGTGGACGAAGACACTTAAGGACAGTGTCATGCTGCAGAAAACTGCCGTTGGAGGACATTACTGCTTCCCTCCTGCCCCGCCCACCTTCACACCAACCACCAATAACAACACAGCCAGTAAGATCTGCCCTCCTGAAGCAAATACAGCCCCCCTCAACCACTAACATTCTTGTGCAAAGTTGTCAGTAATCTAAATTTTAAAATGCATTTGTTTTTTCTGAAATCTTCTGGTAATCTGTTATGTATGTAAATGGATTTATGAAAATTGTGCATTCTGCAAATTCTCTAACTGTTCTTACTGTGTTGTAGATGAGACATCGATTATAGCAGTCGCTGACCTGAAGGGGGAGCTAGAGAGTCTGCAGTACAGAGAGCACAAGAGAGTGGCCATACAGGGCTATGTGGCTGCAGTGCAGTACCACGCCTGGCCTCCAGGGGATCAACAACCTGCAGTCAACACTGTACCTGAAACGTCACAGGTTTGTACCAAATCAGAATAAAACAGCTACAGCAGGCAGAATGAGGCAGGTTTTCATTACCAAGTTGCCAAAAAATAAATGTTTGACTAAATGTGAAACATTTGATGATGTTTTTGTTTTTACAGGCAGGAGTCAGTGATGCTGGAGAGTTGAGATGTCACATCTCAGTGGAACAGAGAGAAACAGACTCAACATCATCTGATTCTGATACTATAGTTCCACCCAAACGCAGGAGAGTTCAGACTTTCTCAAGGTACCGCATGACTTTATCAAATGAACACTTTAACACTTAAGTGTTTCAAATCCGTTACGCTGTTCTGTGTTTGTCTTGGTTGGTTTGGTGTTTCTTCAGTAAATGTTTCCCATTTTACTTTAGTTTTAATTTTTAAATTGTTTTTAAATTTAGATTTTTAAGTGATTGTTTTAGTTTAATTTTGTTTTTTACATTTTACATTTTTATACATTATATTTATGTATATTTATACATATATGTATGTTACATTATTTTAAAATAGGGCTTCATTTCAGTCATGTATGTAAAGAGGTTTGTTCATTCATGAGTAAATTCAGAGTCGTGTGATGTTTGTGTTTGTTCAGAGTGATGCAGCGACAGTATCTCACCAGGTCTAAAGTTCAGTCTGACAGGTACTGCAGTCCAACATCATGCAGTAAATTCAGTTCAATCAGAAGTTTAATTTTCTCAACAGTTCTGTTACAGTGTATTAAAATGTGCTCTGAGCATGTTCATTAACAAAAGCTATTTTAAACTCATTTCCATAATTACACCTTCTGTTAATAACAATATATGAAGTGTTTTTAATTTTAGCTTTTAATTCATTAAAAGCTGCTAATTACTCTCCTCTGATTGGGCGCTTAGACAGGTAAGCTTTTTCTCTCATGAAGAGGAGGAAGAGGAGCGCAGTGATGAAGAAGAGCTGGAGGAGGAGGAAACTGAGAGTGGAGATGGAGTGATCAGACATTCAGCTGTACAAGGAGGTGGTACATCTTTAAACTTTTACTACACACCATTGCCAATGTTACCATAGCTTCATGTTATGTACATATTATTGAAAGTGACCATTGTGTTTTGTTCTCTAAAGAGGTTGACCAGAGGTTAACCGGTTCCCCAGACCCTCAACAAGCTCCCAGCTGCCCCGGTGCATTGTGGGAGAGCGGCATGTGGCCAGCAGTGAAGCAGGAAGTGTCAGATCACATCTGCTGTGGCAGACTGAATCGAGAAAGCATACCGGAAAAATTCCACTTTGACGATCGAGAAGTTCTGCTTTATTACTTGAATCTGAGCCCAGCGAAATGGACGCCGGATCTCACCTCACAGACACATACACACACTCCTGTGGCCTGTACCGGCTACTTCACGCTCACAGTTCTGGGTAAGAGCAACACCAGCCCAACAGAGCATGCGTGGTGTGTTAATACAGGCTCTGTTCCAAAACCTACTGGGCCGTGTGCTTGTGTACTTTGACAGCATTTTAATACATCATAGGTGTTCCACTGGCACTAAGGGTGTTTAAAACAGGCCAAATTCTCAGGTAGCAATGAATGTATCCTTAACAGAGAAAGCTGTCCAGAGTACACTGCAGTAAACCTAGTGACCAAACATTTCAAAAGTTGAAGAAAGGTGATTATGAATTAGGTACTAGCAGTATAATCAAATTGCTGGAAAAAGTTACGTTTAATTTAATGGTCTTAATTGATGTGCTGTGAATGTTTTTGTGCAGGGGTCTCCAATCCAGGTTTCTGGAGGGTCACAGACTCGCAGAGTTTAGCTCCAACCAACTCCAACACACCTGCCTGGATGTTTGTCAGCCCCAAAGCCCTTAATCAGCTGCTTCAGGTGTGATTCATTAGGGTTAGAGCTGAACTCTGCATGGGGACCTCAGTGGAGACCTCTGTGTTAGAGCTGTGGTCCAGAGAGCTGCAGGTGTTGTACGTCATCCTAATTTAACACACCTGATTCAAATGATTAGCTCACTGGCAAAGATCCACCAGCTGAACTTGAGTGTGTTGGATAAGAAAGATGTGGTACATTGTGGTTTCCCAAAACCAGCATTAAAAACCAGCGTATTAAAAGTGTCATACTGCTAGCTTAGCAAAGTGTTAACATGAAACAAGCTCTGAGCATTATATAAATGTCTCTTACTGTAACTGTTTCCAAACATACTAGCTTTTTTTGTGGACCATGGATGGACCTTAGCTTAGTAGGTTATGAAACAACGTTACAGTCTTGAGATCAACAGTAACGGTTTGATTGATTTATCTCTCTCAGGTCTGAATCTCAAGGCTGCAGTAGATGTTCTGTTTACGCCGGTTATTTCCCCTGACGACCTCAGAGCTGCGGGAGTGCCCCGTTGTAACCATGACAACTCCCTGCTGTCCTGCTTGACGACAGGACAGGTGTGTGTTCAGCCAGATGGTACCTGCCCTGATCCAGGTGTGTGTACAGTCTGTGTTGTGTGGCTGTTCACATTGCCTGTTTGTTGTAAATAACCCGTGTGTCTGTCTGCAGGGTCGTTGATGAGTTCTGCCCCGCAGCTGGAGTCAGAACGGGTCGTGTGTATTGTTGATCTTTGTTTGCTTGGAGACGGCAGAGTTGAAATGATCTGCTCCAAACTCTACAGAACCGCAGACATCAACCAGCCCGACTGTGTAGATCACGTCTGAATGTTGGTTATTAACGCTGTGATTTCTGTTCTGAGTTCAGCTGGTTTTAGACGGCTCAGAAACTCATTTTATGTTTTAGGCTGAAAGCTATTTGCTAAAATATTAGTTGACTTCATTTTGCTATTGGATTAATAATGTGGGCGTTGCCTTAAAAGTAATTTGTAGAAAATTGTATTTTAAGAAATGAGTTTGTATAAACACTTTATTATCAGTCATATGTTCAGTGATCAAATAAATACACAGCCTGAGTAACATTGTGTTGAGCAAGTTTCTTACACCAGTCGTGTTTTACAAAACACACAAACACCATGTCTGAAATATTTTTGTGTATAAATGCAGTTTGGTTGTGGTCTAGGTTTCAGTGTAATTTTCACAGTTAAAAAAAAAAAACGACAGGATATAAATCGGTGGTAATACAATAGAGTTACAATACAACAGGCTTATTAAACTAACTGTAAGAATTTCCTGTAGTGTATTTCTGATGAGTTTTAAATACAGAAATTTCACAAATGTGTAACAAATCCTGTAACTTTACTAGGTGTTAGTTAGGTCCGTTTCAAACACTACTCTAGAAGTAACACGGTACAGTCATTGTATCAAATTAAATATCTTCATATATTAGCAGATTATACACCAGTTTCACTACATTAATCCACATTTATTTTACTTCCAGCTCCTTGATCTTTACTTAAGCACATTAGCTGTATTAGTTTAATGAGCTTCTGCAAGGTTAAACGGTTTAGTGCATGTAATTATCCCAGTTCAATCAAACCTGTGTGCAGTCTAATGCATGAAATAAGACACAAATACAGTCTGCTGTCCATGTGTCTCTTAATGACAGTGACATGGTGAGAGATTAACTGTGTTTTAAGACTATGTAAAAACAGGGCACATATGGTGGGTAGCAGCTTATTGGCTTTTGAGAAACTGTGTGTGTGTGTGTTTGAGGGAGAGAGAGAATTACTTGCTGATCAAAATCTCTCTCTCACATACAAACGCATGTTTCCCGATCTGTTTGGAAAACATGGCGGCCGTGTTCTGATTATCCGCCGTATTAATGCAACTGATATTCAGAAATCTTTTGATTTTGGTGTATTACATAAAATCCACTTAACTAACTCACATTGGCCGCCATGCCGGCCCCGCCCCCTTTACTTTCAGTACAGAAAGCAGGAGGAGTCAAAACATCCCTCAAAACGCGTGAGAATAATTGACAGTTTATGAGTATATGAAGAAACAAATATGGGGGGAAAAGTTGAATTAATTTAATTTTTAAATAATCTAATTTTAATGTATTTTTCTTTCAATACTTTATTTCAGTAGGCAGTATGTGCTGAGACTACAAAACTACAAATGGGTCATTTTCATAATATGTTGATAAATATTACAAAATATTCAATAAACCCATATAAAGAAAGGTTACTAAATCCGTTCATTTACACATCAATAGTGTTACATTAAACAATGTTTGTGTGAATGCTTTTATTAAGAAATGATAAACAATGTAATTTAATGATACTACTGCATGTATTAAGAGGTTACATTAAAACATCACACACACACAAATGCAGAGTGCAGAGAACTCAGTTTATTAGTTTAACATTTTACAATCTGTATTATATATATTTATATATGTATTTATATTTCTGAAAGCAAAGAGGGTTAGCTTTGAATAATACTGTGAATAAATATCAGGATCTTCCTGGTGGTTTAATATACAGACGGGGAATTTTCGAAAGAGAAAAGAGCAATATGTTCCGTGTGAATGTTGCAGTGCAACTTACACCTTATACAGCATAGCCGTGTGGGGGGGGAGAGAGGGGGACATGCCCTTAAAACCACAGTGAAACCCCTGGATAACACACACACACATACACACACACACGCCATGAATGAAAATCCTTAGCAAACACGGTGTAACAGACAAAAAATATCACAACAGTGACTTTAGTGAGCAGATGTGTTTCTGAAAGTTGCTTTGGTAAGACGACACTGATCACATACATACTAGTATTGACTTTGTGTGGAAAGTGTGTGTGTGTGTGTGTGTGTCTGTTTCTTCAAATGAGATACACAATTAACAAGCTATTGAATGAGTACATTCTATTCAATTAAATTACATCCCACAAGATTCTTAAAAAGTGACAATCAAACATAACTTACGTTGAGCACATATGCAGGTGTGTGTTAAACAAAAACACGTCTCAATGACTTTATAATGTAGCATATGAGAACACACACACGCATATTTAGCAAGGGGACGTTTTGCACTCCACAGCTGGGAATAAACCAATTTGTTTTTCAGTTTAACTGGAAATCTCGAATTCTGCCATTTGTTTTATCCAATTCTAGAATCCTGAGCCACAGAGCTCTAGAATTGTGTAATATAACACTAGTTTTTGGCTAGTGGAGTCTGTCTAAGGGACACGTACATCAGAAAACAGAAAACGGCAACGTGACTGGAGCTCACAGCTCAGAGGTAATGACCAGCAAAGACCCGGAAACAAGCAAAAACAGTCATAACATCAGAGAAGCAAAGCTTTTCGTCTTTTGTCGCCTTTTTTGTAGAAAAAAATAGAGAGTAGAAAGGTTCTGCGTTTGCAGAGTCAAAAGATTGCATTCACGAGTACAATTCACAGTTTTAAAAAGAGATGCAGCTATGCAAATAATATGTTCTTATATACAGACTGTTCTCTGGCCTGATAGCATATAGTAATATTTTTTTAAACCATGCATGAGTTTAGCTATAATATAAATATTCTAAAGAAGCCAAATTAAATACATTAATACCTGCCAGGAGTTCATATATATTTCCCATATCCCAACACAAATATCATCAAACCCTCAGAAGAGTCCAGTCAGCATCCATTCGAGGCTTTTTCTGTCTTTCTGTCTTTTCTCCAATACACACACACACACACACACTTGCTCACACATACACACGGACACTTTCCAACACTCTTGCTTGCTTTGAGAGTTGTATAGAGTAACACAGTAGGGCGGTGTTGCTTGGTAACAGAGTAAATCCTGTTGCCATGGCTACATGAGTGCTCTTCCTGCAGCATTCCGAGGGAAGGAAATCAAACTAAAAAAAATCAAATTAATGAAGCGAAATCTTCAAAAGATACAAAAAAAGGATTTTCTTTACTCCAATCAGAGACAAAAATAAAAAGTTCCTTTTTTTATACGCGGTCCTATTTTCTACAACTTGTGGTCGATTAATCTGAACCATGATTCTTCAGGCATGCAGTAGGACACCTCGCGGGGTCTTTCCTCCAATCCGTCCCAAATTGTGCCCGTGATAAAACGTATTGTACAGAGTTTGCAATGAGCCGTATAAATGAAGATAATACCTTCCCTTCTGTGACGTGTCTGTGAGCTGTTTATGAGTCTCCTGACAAAGTCAGAGCAGAGAGCAGATGGCCGCAGGACATTCGGTGACGTGTCCGTGGTCTGTCGGCAGAGTTTTGGAGGCTGGGTCAGTTCTTTAAGATTGATCTTACAGTGTATTGGTTCAGATCTGTCACTTGTGATCGGAGCACGGCAGTATCAAGTCATCCATTGAGGAAAAGTGAGGACACTTTAAATCCACAGTGCTTTTCATAGTGTGTGTTTGTTTGTGTGTGGATTTGAAACAAACGTTATTTATTATTATGTTCGTATTGTATCATGTGACTGTTCATGTCGTGTGGCGGCGGGTGAGAGCGTTTCACACGTGTGTTTCGATGAACGAATGCGTGTGCATCATCAATGTTGGTGAGAGAGGGGAGAGGTCGCTGGGCTCGGTGGGCGGTTCCAATGGGGCGGAGCTAAACTCGCAGATATCCAGGAAGAGCTCGTGGTTGCGTTGCTTCCATTCACGAAATTTCCGCGAGGTCAAACAGGGGTCATCCAGCAGCTGGCTGATAATCGCCAGGTCGCCCTCTTTTGCCTGTAGGAACAGAAGAACATTGAATAAAACAGAACAATTTTATTAAAGAGAGAGTACAAATGTTTATCTTGACTACTAAACTTTCACATTTACCTGATCTTCAGTTATTATTAACTGATTAAAAGAAATGATCGATTATAGCTTGACACAAAAAATCACAGCAGCATGTGTTTGGCTGAAGCATTAATTTTTTTCAGTCACTGACAGAATCAGTTACTTGAATTATTGTAATGTACATTTTGGGAAATACTAACTAACTAGCATAATTAGCTTTAACTAGCATAAACCTGCTTGGCCCAGCATGAAAATTCTTGTTTATGCTGGAGTTTTCTTTACTAATGATGTGAAATGTTTACACAGATGAATTCTGCAGATCTGACATCGGTGACCTGTGATGCCTCCTGTGTTTACCTTCAGCGTAGAGCGAAGAACCCGTATGTGATGTAGTCGCTCATTTGTGATGGGATCATTACTGCGTTTGATGAAGGAGCGTCTGAACTCTTGTTTGGTTGAAGGCCTCTGCTGGCCGAAGGCAGAGAGACTCGCCTGCTCCAGCGACCGGTACAGCTCTTGCAGGCCATCTACACCGTCAGCTGCTTTCTCTTCACTCTCATGCCTCCTGCTTCTGGGTATGCACATCTCCTTTTCCTCCTCTTCCTCCTCGTCTTCCTCATGGAGATGAGTTCTTGGCCTCAGAGTGCCGTGCGTGTGCATGTGTGTGTGTGCGCGAGCGCTACGGTGACCGTGTCCACCGTGCCCCTCGCGGTGCCGTGGGAGGCTCTGACTGCGCTGCTTGTGGGTGTGATGACGGGGGCGGGGCTCCTCGCTGTCTGTCAACGGAAACGGCCCGTCACGTTCCAGGGGGCGTCGACGCTGGGCGGGGAGTGTGGCCTGCCGGTGCTGGTCAGGTGACAGCAGGACAGGCTCCTCCTCCGCCGTCTGTAGGTAGTGTAACCCGGTGCTTGTCAGGGGGCTTTCAATCAGGTCCTGCCACGAGCGACGTTCTCGATGGGAAGATCGGCAAGAGGAATGGGACTCTTCTGCGGAGGAATGTGAAAATGTGGAGCCACTGGAGAAATGACGTTCAGGAAATGGACTGGTGGAAGTTCCCTATGGACAAAAAGAAACAAAAAAATAGTTAATTTATTTAAAAGCAAATCTGGATTCACACTGAAAATGGTTTGGAACATAAAGTGGTTTTAGATTTGTTGGATTTGTACTCACAGAGGGGTTGTGGTGGTATGTGGCCTCCTGTTTGAGTGTCATAGAACCATCCACCTCATCCTGGTCACTCTCACTCCAATAATCTAAACAAACATGACATCACAATCAAATGTACATGACATCAGAGTTTACAAAAGTGATGAGATTAGGCTTTTCCATTTGACAGTTCCTTTTTTTTACATTATAGTTGTTTATGTAAATAAGTGAAACTAAAGTCAGTGACATCATAGAACTATTATGACGTCATCATAGAAGATGATGTCACCTTCATCAGGGCGTGGTACTGGATCATCAGGTGTGTAGCCAATCGCAGCCAAGCCTAAACGATTCATCCACCTGAAACAGGAAGTTTGGACATGAGAGGAAATAGCAGAGGAGTGTGTGTGATGGGGGGGTGATAAAAACACTTACCTGTTCATTTCCTCTAAATGATCAGTAGCAAAAAAGAAACTCTTAATTTTGGGATGACATGCTTTGAAGGCACTGCAACCAAAAAAGAAACAGAAAACAGACAAACGCTCAGACACAAATATCTAATTTACACTGAATTTGTGTGTGTGTGATCAGCACTTCTGTGGTGACCCAGATTTCTCTAGCCTTTGGGTTTCAAACTCAGATCCACCCAAAAAACAGCAAATCCGACACAACAGAACGAAAGAGGGATTGTTGTTGTTTTTTTGGCACTCACTGTTTCCTCCTGCATTCAATTGCTCTGTCTATCCGAAATTCAGGCAAACTGATGAAGCCCTCCGCTTTTTCATCCTAAAGCACAGAAATAAACCATTCATTCTGCTTCATGAATACAGCACAGCTGTGGCACTTGTGTGATGTTGTAAATGCACTTATTATCTTTCATCAGCATCTCAAAATATAAAATATATTCTTGGCAGTGAGCATCACACTTAAGTGTGCTGGAACTGAATGTTTTTACGTTTTTGTTACTTCATGCAAATGTTTGGGATACGTTCTTCGATGGCAAAACCCGCCCCACAAAAACACACACGATCGTACAGCCAGCAGACTTCAGCACTGAGGGAGAGAACTTACGTTCTGGTTGGTGTACCAGTACAGGTTGGAGTCTTTAAGAACGAACCAATACTTCTTCCATTTCTGTGTGAAGTAGCCAGTGGTGTCTTTCTTTTTCCATAACCAGCCCTCACAGTCACCATGACCCAGATCTTTGCATGCAATCCGCCTCCTGCTGGCACTGCTCAGGGAACCTACACACACACACACACACAGTGTATTATTAAATGACAACCGCATGAACAATGTTCTAATCCATTTACATTGTTTTTCAAAAACACTCATTAAAGCTCATCACTGTACCTTTGCTTTTTTTCTTCGGTTTGGTCCTCAGAGAGGCGTAATGCACAGACTAGAAAGAGAGAAAGAGAGAGAGAGAGAGAGAGAGAGAGAGAGAGAGATAAATGGACAAAAACATGGAACAAAGAGCAGAACATCAGAAGAACTGTTTATTTCAGAAAGTTCCTAATCAGGTCACCCTCAAAGCTATGATTGAATCATGGCAGGAAAGATTTCTATTAAGTCATTCTGAAATTCTATTCTGAAACCTTCTGAAACAATTCTAGGTTGTGGGAACGTTTCCCTAACATTTCCGTTAAAAGAAACATCAAAAAGTTGTTCTAGGAAGTTCTAGGAATGTTTTTGGTTATAAGAACATTGTTTAACCTTTTTAATTTTGTAAAACTTACAGACTTAGACTTACAACTTAAATTTAAAAAAAGTTCTACTAACATTACTTCAAGAACATTTTTGATAACTTTGAGAGAATGTTAGTCAACATTCAGAGAATGTTAATATTTGAATAATATTACAGCATGGTTCTAATAGACACAGGTGAGGTTTACCTTCCTCATTGATGGCCCTGTTTGTCGCTCAATTCCTGAACTGGCATATCTGGAGAAAAAGACAGAATTTCATTTATGTGACTATTAAAATACAATATTGGACAGAATATACAGTAGTAATGATTGTAAAGCAATGATTCAATCTGCAACAAGAGTGAAAACACAGGAAATAAAATCAACCAAAACAAAACAAGATTTGCACAATTAAATGTAAAAATAATTATTAATAATTAAACATAATTCATTTTCTTTCTCACACACACACACACACTCTCACAAAGACACAACTCTGGATTCAACTGAACCCTAGCCAACCAAACAAAGTGCTAGATTTGTGGCACATTTGGTAACAGCAGAGAAACCGAAAGCCCTCCACCTCCGGATAGACGCCAGACTTTCACTAACAGCACATCTGAAATCATACAGCTTCAGTCACAGAGGAAAGAACCTCAGAATAGATTCTTACTTAAGCCAAACAATTTCTCTTCCTCATTGGTTAACAAATGCCAGTCACTTCAGACAAATGACTTGTGTGTGCATTTGTGACCAGTTTCATGCTGTCAGATTAAACGTCTTTAACATTCATTCGTAATGTCAGGAGGTATCAATTTTTAAACATTTTTAAAATAAATTTAACAAAAATATTCAAGGAATGAAATTATCAAAAAGATCATGTACTAAAACCTGCAAAAATTCTGGACCCAAAACATTAACATGACTGGCCTGATTTATACATTATTACTTATTTTATGTCTAACACCAGAACTGACAGGAACAGTAAAATAAGTGTAAATATATCTGTTGGCATAAACAGAGTCTGATCTTAACAGTTAAGTGAGTCATTTCAGCTCAGACTCTTTAGTGAATCTGTCACAATGTGTTGCAATGCAGTTTTGCAGAAAGGACAAGCCACTCAAAACAATATATCAGACCCAACCACAAACCCACAGCTTGTGTGTGATTCTCTTGTCACCATCACAAAAAAATCTTTAAAATATTGCTTGTTTAAATCGAAGGGCTGAATAAAAAAAATGGAAAATAAGTCATGAGAATTTGGCTTTTTTTTAAGTGGAAAAAATGTGTTTTATTTAAAAAAAAGTATAAGATGAGGCATTTTAGCTAGTTTACTCACCTATCGGCATCTGCCCTGAGTGTGTCTGCGGCTCTCTGTAGAAATGAAGAAAATGACAGAGAGGAAACATTTGAATTTCCTGTTTTGTGTTATAAATGAAACTCATACTGATGCTGCATCCTCCCACTTCAAACACATACGGATCAGAACCTCAGTACTTAGAACTTGTTTCTTGGAACAACTTTGCGCTAATGAAAAGCTATGATTTACCTACAACAGACCGTTCAATTGTGCTTGTGTTCTTTGTAGTTTTTGTCCCAGATCTGGTTAGGTTTAACACATTACTCACGTGGTAGTGTGGCATTGTGTTCGAGTCAGGCACGGGGAAGGGCAGCCCCTCAGGAGGACCCGTGTCCAGACGCACAGGTGGGGCGAGCATAGAGGGGCTGATGGGAAAACTGGGACTGCTGGGATTTCGGCTCTTCTTCCTGGATCTTCTGCTTGTGTCACGCTGAGAAAACTCAGCTTCTTCCTGAATCAACAGAATCCTGTCATCACTGAGGAATCGCAGGAGGGAAGAGTCCGAATCTAACGGAAGAGACAGGAAAACTGGGATCAGATTCAGAGAAATGCCACTAAATGAATCACAATGGGATTTAAGGAAGAACTGAAACCAGCTAATAATTTATATCTATTTTATTTATTTAATTAATGATTATTTTAAATTACATAAATAATTTTGTGTTGTAAAAACATTTCTGTGACATTTCCATTCAGTAAAAAAAATAAAAATGTCAAATTTAATATGTTCAAAATGTCCAGTTTCTTAGACGTTGTATTAACGCTACTGTTTGGCTATACAAACATTATTCAATTATTTTTTAAAATTCTGTAACAACAATAATGCATAATGATATATATGATATATATCTTTCAAAACGTTCTACTAATGTTATCACAAGAATGTATTTAATGACGTTCTGAGAACGTTCCTTGTCAGCTGGGGAGTCCTTCTAAAGCAAGTCAGTGTATTCGGTGGCCATCTTGGCCACGCCCCTAACCAACAATTTTCTAAGCACAGCTTTTATAGACTCAAATAGGGAAAGACTGAAATCTCCAATAAGAATCTATTCTGACACTGTCCTGTGTGTGTGTGTCTGTGTGTGTGTGTGTGTGTGTTTGTGTGTGTGTGGTTTCAGAGGTTTATGTCCCCTCACGTGGGTTTGATTTCTATTTATATCTGTGTCTGTGTCACCTCCGCATTTTCTGTTCTATTCTCAGAGTTCTGTTTCCACACAAACCAGAAACATGTAACTAATGAATGAGTCATTTGTACGGATTGTTTAAAGTTCACTTTTCACCTCTCACAAGTTGGTTAGTGATTTACACAAGATAAACAAGTTATGTATTTGTGCTACAGAAAGAGATCTACAGAGATTTACACTGAACTAAACAATCACACAAACACACAAACACAATCACACAAGCACAATCACACAAGCACAATCACACAAGCACAATCACACAAACACAATCACACAAGCACAATCACACAAACACACAAACACATTTACACAAACACAATCACACAAACACACCAAAACAATCACACAAACACAAGCACAATCACACAAACACAATCACACAAGCACAATCACACAAGCACAATCACACAAACACAATCACACAAGCACAATGCTTCTTTGCAGTTCCACCTGGTTTTATGGGGCAGAGTTAAAAGACGAGTTCTTTGTTTTCTTTCAGCTTTCTCAGACATGTTACTGTAACCGTGTTTTCAGCTTGTGGTTTCAAAGTTGACAACAAAGTCACCAGCTGTCAGCTTGAATCATTCTGAATCACTCTCTCGTCCTCAGAGAGCTCATATGGAGTGTTAGTTTTTCATCAATATTTTTGAGACTTGAGATTTACTTTTCTAGCACAAAACAATGTAGCAAGACAATTATCCCAGCTAACAGGGAACGTTCTCAGAATGTTGCTAATATTATCTAAAAGTTACTGTTCTCTAATGTTGTGTAAAAGGTATCTCAAACATTCTTGCAGTAATGTTTGCAGACATTTTTTAATGTTTTTTTAATGTTTTATCATATGTCAAAACATTATTCTTAAATTTTTTGTGGAATATTTTAAAAGCGTTACACAAGTGTTTGAATAACATTATATAACCAAGCAGTAACATTAATAGAACATCTAAAAATCTTCAAAAAATTTTTTAAACATTTTTGTTACTTAATGGAATCGTTAGTGAAACGTTCCGACAACCTAAAATTGTCAGCAGGGAGTTTACCTGCCGTGTAGAAGGTTGCTTTGAAATGCAAACATTACAGAAAATAGGAGGCGTTTCATCACAGGCCACAAAAATTATAAACATATCCTGAATGTATAACCACATAAACATTTTACACAGTTTCATATATCAGTCTTTCCTCACACACACAATAAAGATGAATATACAGTCACAACACTGAACTCTAACAATCCATCTCATAGACAAAGTTACAAGACACAGTTCCTCATGCCATTTTTGTGCAAACAGCCTCTATTTTTCCTATCTGACAGACAAAATACTTGCTGGAATGTAAACGATACCTAAAACAAATAAAACCTAACAAAAGCAGAAAGTAAAAAGCGAGTCACATGAATGTTTAAAAAAAACTGTAAAAAATAAAATCAATGCAAAAGAGAGTTAAACAATGTGCAGTAAAGTGAAACAAAATTGTAAAGTTAATGGGAGACAACAGAAGGATGATGTAAAGTATGTAAAGTTGGGACACCTCTGCTTCCTCTTTTGTAAACTCCAGATTCTTGAGGCTCGGTCAGCCACTCAGTTCCCATGGAAACCTGCCGGGGGTCACCTACAGCCAGAGACGTACAACATTTGAGAGTGTCTGCATGTATTGATGTGTTTTGTGTCTAACATCTTCACTCTCTCAGTGAGTATTTCTGTACATGGTCGTACTGTATATTGTTGTATATCTGAATGGATTCTTTTACATTACATTAATGTAGTGTGGATCAACATCTACTTAACATATTAGCATGTTATTCAATATTAAAATCTAGCATACAGTATGAAACACATGCAGTATGATAGCATGTTATTTTAAACAGATAAACAGGCTCTTACTGTGAGTTGGGGTCCGGTCTCTGCGTCGCAGTCCAGTATTTCTTCCAGAATCCTCCTCCAGGAGGGGGAAATACTGCCCCCCCAGCACCTCCTGTTCTACATAATAACCAGGAGAATCGGAACCAAACACCCCAAACCCACCTCGATCCAGATCCTCCTCTCTGACGGAGAGAAAGAGAGAGAGGGTAAACGTGGAGAAAGGGAGAGAGACCAAGATAATCATGTACACATGTAAAGAGCTGGTGATGTACATACCTGTGTCCATAGACAGGTGACAGTATAAATACATCGTGTCCCCCAGGTGTGTCCACACCAGGTGAGAGTCCCATCGACCCCAGTGTGCTGGGTGGGGTTGGGGAACCGCTGCATGGACTGGTGGACAACGGCTGTCAATAAACACAGAACAACAACTCGCTGTTTATAGTTTATTCAAGCATAAAGGAACAAATATACCAAGACAAAATCTGAAAAAAAGAAAAACAGCTGTCTTGAAATGTAATGGAGGGATTATAGAAAAAAATAGGCAGCACATTATATTTCTAAAACAGTGGATCTCAACTTTTTGGAGTTCAAGGGCCCCCCAACCTTCCCCCTCATGAAGGCCCTGGTTAAGAAACACACGTTCTACAAAACTGAATGTTAAACTTGCAGTTTGTTCCACTAGAGGGCAGGACAGTAATCAGAGATTGTGTTCAAACACGATGATGGCGTTTCTCTTAGCAACCACGAGCAGTGCATCAGTCAGTTAGCAAAGAGGAAAAGCATAGCAACAAGAAGCAGACAGCAACATGGCAACAAGGAGCAGAAGAAACATGTACAGTATCGAAAATCTACTGTCCATTGTTTTATCTGTAAGCGTTTCAGTCCTTCATTCTTCAATCTTTTTCTCCAGCTGTTTATTTGTCTCTACGCATTAATTCACAGACGTATGTGTCTCTCTACATCTGTTAATTTATTAAATTAAAATCAGTTTTAGGTTTATCAGTGATCATCAATTGTCGTTTAGTCCCTCAGACGTGACGAAGCGTGACACCAGTATGAATTCATTCATGAGTGAACGGCTCACTCCGCTCCAGTGTGTCGTGACTGTGGGGAAAGTCTGCATCTGTACTGATGCTTGTATCCAGAGCAACCACGGAACTCTGGGTGCCATGGCAACAAGCCGTAGAGAACTCATTCACTGTTCCGAGATGCACTCACACACACACACACATACACACACAGTCGCACTCAATACATATTAAATGGACACACTTGACCAAACACAGTGAACTATCCTGACAGTACACACACACACACACCTGCAGGGCGAGCGGCTTCCACCGGGCGTTCTTTAGCAGTGCAGGGGTGGAGCCAAAGGTGTTCTGTGGCCTTTTCTTCAACGTGAGAATAACTCCGCTCGGATCTTCACGGAGACAGTTTACCAGATTCTTTAACTGCCAGCCAACCTGAAAACATAAAAATAATGTATTTACACTGACTCATGAGGAGTAATTTTATTAGACCTGTTTTTTTTATTTTCATGGCAATCAAGCACATTTTCTCCCACAAATACTTGCAAAAAATCTTTTTCATGTTACTGTAATACAGTAATGACAACCATTCTCTTCACAATGTTTTTTATTAAATTCAGCGTAAATTAAACACAGTACAACAAATATCACATATAAATACTTTATAATCTAAATATAATATATGCTAATATTAAATATTGGTATATAATTTGGTTTCACATTACAGTATTAAGCTGAAACTGAATATAGTCAAACACATCTGTACAAACATTAATGCACATTTATGCGCATTTAGATGGGAGTTGCATGCATGTAGACACACAGATGACAGCATGCACACAGAGATACTCACCACCGTCTGGTGATTGACCTGAATGACCTCATCACCAGCATGAATCTTCTTGCACTGATCTGCAGGAGACTGCAGGAGAGAGAGATCAATAAAGCACCCGACAGCAACAATCACACAATTCTGTGTTGTCTTCCAGTATCACACATACCTGAATGCTGACCATCTTTACAGTAAAAACTCCTCTGAGCATTTCTGCTCTGTTACATGTTCAGACTGAATATCTACTTTACAAAATATGTACATGATCTGTTGATCTCAGACTTTGTAGTCAATTAGCTGTTGTTTTTATACAGAGCGACTTCTCAGCTAACAGGAACATTTTCAGAACGTTGGGTAGCGTTCTCTCAAAGTTCTCTGAAAGTTATTAAAAATGTTTTTGGAGTCAAGTTAGTAGAATGTTTCTTTTACATATCATATTTCAAAAAACATTGTTCTTACGTAGTTAGTGGAACATTTTAAAGAGTTTAAAGAAAGGTTTAAATAAGGTTCTTATAAGGTTGAGGCACAATGATTTACATTTTTTTAATCCTTTTAAGGTTCGAACTTAAAATCTTTAACCACTAAACCACAGCACACTAATCCACGTTTCAGACTTTACACAAGTATTTGAATTTGCTATGTGCCCTTATCTATAAATGAAAGGAAAGAATTTTTTACATTTGTGTAAAAACACTGTAGAATCATTTTTCAGAACTGTAAATGCGCATTAAGAATAAGACACTCTGAAAAAACGAATTCTGTTCTTTCAGTAAGAACATGTGGTGAAAAGGGAATGTAGCTTAATTCAACATTCATATAAATGATTTAACAACAGCACTGGAACAATCCACTATTCCAGGCTTCACTCCACCCAGTTCTGAAATCAAGGGCCTGATCTGTGTGCATGGCCTGCTTCTGCTGTCCCCACAGAAGGGCTTAGCACAGTATGTGCTCGCTAGCACCATGTGCCAGAAATGGATACTGACTATCTGAAGAACACCATGTCATTCCAGTTCTGCAGGCTGTTATTTTCACAGCGGAACACAAGGAGAATTTTGAAGAATCTTTATGCAGGGTTGTTCCATACATTATTTATCGTGATCTGGGGCTGTCAGGCTCCATAAAAGCAGTACAATCGTTTCTTGAGCGCTATATTCCAAATCACTGAAGCCGTATGATAACAATGAAGCCATGTGTGTATGATGAAACGTTTGATTATTGGATGTCATGGGTTCTCACATGCCTGTTGTGATGACATCATGATCTAGAACCTGTGCCATTGGCTCATCAAAATAAGTTAGCATTTTCAACTTTTATAAGTAACAACAAAGTTGAAATGACTTGTGTACAGGGAATTTCATTAACTTAACAATTTAAGGCAGCTAAAAATGTTTTAAAATCTAGTACTATGATGGGTTTATGATTCTATTGTAGTTTTATATCCTTTTAGGAGTCTGAGAGTCCATGACCACTATAAAAATAAAGGCTAAAACTGTTCCACAAAATAAA
The DNA here is from genome assembly GCA_036877625.1 of Ambastaia sidthimunki. Classification (NCBI taxonomy): domain Eukaryota; kingdom Metazoa; phylum Chordata; class Actinopteri; order Cypriniformes; family Botiidae; genus Ambastaia; species Ambastaia sidthimunki. The sequence continues at coordinate 190,793 of JAZGTK010000052.1, forward strand.
TAAAAATAATAATAAAACAGCAGAGAGGTTTGTAATGAGGGTGGGTCAGTGGTGACCAAGTTTTTATTTTGGGGTGAATTATTGCTTTAAGTGCTCTAGAAGACAGTAAGTTTGCAAGTCCTAACACATGACATCACCAATGATTATCTTGGGAATTTTACTAAATAAAAATTAAACTGGCTGTAATAAGTGTGCGGGAATCACAACAGATGATGTCATCATTTGTTCTGAAACATTTGTTTGAGGCAGAAAGATTAAACGCAACTGTGAACTTACATTCTCTGTGGTTCCAGTGATCACATGCAAACCGTCATATGTGGACTTGATGTACATGCCCTGAGGGGAGAGAGAGTGTGAG
>JAZGTK010000052.1:193658-223919 GCA_036877625.1 Ambastaia sidthimunki
GGTGTTGTGGTGAGTGCAGCTGGACCATCATCCCTTCCTACTTATTTTAAAGAATGGAGGGATTTTCCATCTTCCGCTCCTCGTTTTCTCTTTATATGGTGTTTATTGGTCCCTGCAGTACTGATATGTCATCATTTTCTATCACTGAATGGAAATAAGCCTCAGCTGTCGTGACTGCCGTTGTATTATTTAATGCGCTCCACAATCGCTGCATCCACAAGAGGCAACAATGCATATTAATATGCAGCAACCCATTCATTGCTCAGCTATTATAAAACACAGCAGTATATAAATAGGCTAACACGTGAGATCTTTGAAATGTTGTTCCTTGCTAAAAGCTGTAAGAGGCTTCCTTAGAATAGAAGTTTGCTCTGGTTTTCCACTTATTAATGTTAGGTTGTAAGAACATTTCCCTAATGTTTCCATTAGGTAAAAGAATGCGATTTTTACAGTTATAAGGATGTTTAAAACAACCAGTTTTTTCAACGTTTCATTAATGTTATTGCTTGGCTATACGAACATTATTTATACTTTATAAAATTCTGTTTTCTAAAATGTTCCACTATTTAAGGATAACATTTTATATATGTGTATGTATATATTTGTATGTAACTGTTATATATAGTTATAGTTATAACTGTTAGAGAACATTATAGATCTAGGTCTTGTTTTTAAGAAGGTTTAATACAATTTCTAAAGACACAAAGTGATGATCAATGATAATATTTCATATAGCATATTTTGTATATTCTGAATACTGAATGTCTATGTTGTGCGTTATTTGAGTTGAAGATGAACTGTTTTCACAAACAGCCTTTGAGATGTTTATAATTATTGAGAAACTTTTTTCCGATCAGCCAATCAGAATGTAAAACGCCCTGGCCACGCCCCCTGCGTTCACTGTGCATTGCATTGAGTCCCGCTGGGTGTTAATCGTTCAGTGTTAAGCGGAGTTAGATTAAAATGTGTGTTGTGTCATTAAACACAAAACAAACACATCATTATCACAGCTAGTCTCTCTTACACACACACCAGTGCACAGAGTAAGTCCACAGCCTCCAGGATCAGCTCCTGGTGTCCGATGCGGGTCACGCCGAGCTCCTCCAGCTCCTGATGGGTAATATGAAGCAACTGCTCTCCGGTTATCTGCTCTCTCTCAAATGTCCTCATATACTGGAGCAAGCAGTCATCCAGTCCTGAAGAATGACAAACAGAGGCTGCGTTTACACTGCAGGTATTAAAGCTCAGATCCGATTTTAAGTCCCTATCGGAGTCATTGTCGCGCCTGTTTACACTCACTCCGATGCGCGTTTACATTAATCCCCCATTTAAAACCATTACAGTCATTCACTTACATGACACTCTTGAATTGTGCATGAACTTTGTGCAAATTTGTCTGTTTAAAAGTCGGCAAAAGTTTAGACAACAACAATTAATCACACCAAAAAATGCGAAAGCGGCTGTTTAATGCTGCCATTATATAAACTCCATATATTCTTATAGCCTCTTTATATTCAGCTTTAATGCTCTTTATTTAGCGCTGGCATTGCAGACAGGCTCAGAAGTGAATCAGATATGTGTGTTTAGACGCAGGTCTGATGTCTGGATACAGGATGTGTATCAGATTCAAATGTACATTTGATAGTGGCTCAGATTGGATATGAAAAAATCCGATTTCGTTTGTGCCAGTTTAAACGCAGCTAGAAGAGATGGAGTTAAAAGCAAAACAGTGTCAGAAATTAATGCTTTTATTAATACTTTTCTCTGGATTGATTTTTCAGAAGCAGTTTGTACTGTATGCAAGCAAATATTCAGCTTGAAGTTATTTTCCACCCCTATGTTAGATTATACAGCATTCTACTGTTCATCATTACAGTAGATATTCAGGTTTCATTGTTTTTGACAACTACAGGTCTCAATGGTGTCCACAGGGACAGTGAACTCTTACTAAATCTATCAACAGATATTATGAAATATGTCAAACAATGGCAATCAAAAGAGAAAATCGCTAGAGGCATTTTGTGCTCCATATTTGAAATACATAAACACATTTTTATTACTTTCAGTAGTATTTTTGCCCTGAGTCATGTGCATTAATTTATAGAACTTCCTGTAGCTCAACTGGTAGAGTATTGTGTTATGAGTTTAATGGTTGTGGGTTCGATTTACAGAGAACACATACTGAATGCATTAATGTAAATAAAACAGTTAATAATAATAATAATACAGGTTTGAAATTATGGTTAGTACATGATGGCAGAAAGTAATTTTAGCGTGACCCAGTATCTCTTCTTCTCTTCCTAAAGAGTCTTTAATGTCAAAATACACAAAACCTACACAAATCAAACACATGTATAAACGTATAGTTTATAGTAAACCTGCAAATGATGTCAAGTGTCTAATTAATGTCGCTGTTTCTAAAACCACTTTGTGATTACAGACTTTTCTCTCACACACACAGATGTCCTGACTAATGCCGGCTGCATAACAGACTCTTCTGATGGAACGTTCTGAACTTGCAAAACACAAGCTGATGTGTCCTTCATAAACAGCTCTGTTGTATCAAATACACACACAAAAGCTCTTTTTGACCTGTGTTATTTTACTGTGTGTGTGTGTGTGTGTGTTTAGGATGTCCTTCAGCTAAACAGACTCTCTCTCTTGTGCTTGTTCTCTCCAATCTCCCATTCTGCTCTAGCTATATGAGCTGCTTGGCAACCGTTGCTTAGAGACGGGGAGGTAAGCTCGCACTCGGAATGATAAAGGCCTCCATTTCCTACAGTCCAACACACACACGTCTATATATGTGTACACATATACATGCACTGAAAACATAAACGTGTTTCACACATACAAACAGTAACTCAAAGCAGTCACATTTTCAGTCACTTCACCCATCTGCCATTGATCAAAACAGACTCACACCACTGACATCATCATCTGAGTCAACGTTACCCAGCTAACAAGAAACGTTCTCAGAACATTGGCTAATGTTCTCTAATTATTCTCTCAAAGGTACCAAAAACATTCTTGCTGTAAGGTTAGTAGAAGTTTTTTTTATATCATATATATCAAAAGCATTACTGTTAAGTTGTTTAGTGGACCGTTCTAAAAATGGGATGGAAGAAACTATTTTAAGATGTTCAGAATTACAGCTTTAGACGTATAATCTTCATCCAGATGGCTGGTACCTGCGTTTGTATGACTCCCACTTTCACATCCTTAACTTTTTAACTGTTTTAGGGCCCACCATCTGAAATGTGCGCTGACGCATTACTCTGCGTATCTGATCCAGGAACAGCTGACAAAGGCTGAAAAACGGCTGAAAAATGTATTAGGTTCCTCCCACTGAGAGCGGTGAGTCATGGTGAGGAAACCCCTTATGATCAAACACACAAAAATACACCCTCACAAACATCCATCCATTCCAAAGCCAGTTGCTTCCGTTTCACTCGCCAATACGTTCAAACACACATTTAAGAGAATTTGACTCTTGAATCTTGCACTGATTGATTGAAGTCTGTTTTTTAAAATTTAAAATAATTGCTGTTGGAAGTGAGTTGGACGTGTCCTCGGTGAGAACACGCATGTATCAGTGTATCATCTGGTCATTTTGCCTCTTCTTTGGTGAAAAAACAAATATCTAACACAACCCCACTGTATATATGTAAAGCTGTCGGGTCCAGTTTTCCAGGAAACGTCCATTTAGCTTCATTTGACTTTAACATGCTAAGAAAAGTACGTAATGTAACATGCAATTTTATGTTTCAAACAGAGATGGCAGTAGAGAGACCAAAGCTACGGAGTGCAGCAATAAAAGATTTATCATGCCCCAGATACAAAGATTTGACCATGGCCTTGATCTGCCCTCCGGTGGTCTTAGCATAATGTGTGATGGTGTGGATGTTTAATATTGTATGATGTTGTTGATTTGTGTTGCTGCTTTTCATCCAGATCCACTGTGTAACATACAGACAATATGGTTTATTTCAGCCGTTAAAATAAATCATGATAAACATAAGGCCTGTTAGGTAGCTACAAAGCATGTCATGTCATTTTCACTACAGTTAGTCTTCATTTAAATTCTTTACTTTTGTATGAAAAGAGAGCGAGAGACCTTTGAGTGATAACTATCTTAATTAAGCAGCACAAAACTAAAGTCATTATCCGAATATGCAGCGATTGACCAATTAGATTCAAGTATTCCAGAGGTGCATGTAAAGAATATATATGTACTGTATGCGACTGTGCTGTTGAATAGCAGAAACTTAATGAACTGTAGTTTCATGTAGAGTTTATAACAGAAACATGCAGCATGGTAAACTAATTATAGTAAAGTATGTTTTGCACTTACACAAATTCTAATGTGTGCAAAGTGAAAACCCAGCTGACAATTTTAGGTTATAAGAACATTTTCCTAACGTTTTCATTATGCGGCAAAAAAGCAAAACAAAAAAAATTATTTTGAAAGTTCTGAGAACATTTAGTTTTTTAAACATGTTACTATTGGTAGGTTAATTTTTTATTACTTAAAATATGATTGTTTTAAAAGTAACATTTTTAAAACATTCCACTAACAACCTAAGAAGAATGTTTTTGATATGATGTATAATGTTAAGGAAACAGCACTGGAGTTTTGATAACTTGGAAAGAACATTAGTCAACATTCTAAGAACGTTCCCTGTTAGCTGGGAAGGTTCTTAAATCATCCCTGCTGTACAAACATTTCAGAACTTATATAGAAACTGCGGTGTAGGTGGTGAGCAGTATTTATGTATGGTGAGGAATGATTTTCAGGAAAGGTTTGGTTTGGTTTGTAAAAGGTGATTGCTGTTTAAAATAATGAGTGTCTTTCTGTGTTAATAAAAGAAAAGCTGACCTTCAGCACTCTATAAAGTGGCAGCTAAAGAGAGATAAAATGTTCAGCTCAGGTGTGGGAGAACTTTCAGTGCTGCACTCAATTGTTTTGGGTTTATTAAATTCAAGGCATTTATCACATCAGTTTTTTTCCATTGCCTGAATCAACACAGTCAAGTATGTTTGAACCGTGCTCATATTATGAACTGTTCTGACCTCTGTGGTTTCACTTTTATTCCCATTTGCCCTTGAGAGAGAAACTGAGTATTTTAAGTCCAGGCCCTGTGTAAGACACCATGAAGATCTTAAAGACTCAATACCCAGCTAACGCTTTTAGGTTTTCATTAAGTACCAAAAATGTTACCAATGTTATTTGTAATGTTCTAGGAACATTTAAAATGTTTATTTTTTTAGACATTGTATTTATTGCAAGGATTATAAGAACATTATTCCAACGGTAACGATTTTAAAACTGTTCCACTATCAACCTAAGAATGTTTTTGATATACATGACATATAATGTTAAAAACTGTTCTACCAACGTTAATGCAAGAACGTTCTAAAAAACATTCCCTGTTGGCTGGTTTTCAGTTTATCATGATGGAAAAGTGGTTTTGCTTTTAATCGAATTAAAATGTTACAGTGTCTGAAAATGTTACATATTGTGGCTGATAATACTTCCAGTTTATGTATCACACTGTAAATGGAAGGTCGAGTTGAGCACTTTGCATTCTGGGATGCATTATTCAGTGCAGTGTGCTCTGTTGTATAATGCTCATTTTGGCAAAGACAGTAATTTATCCAGATATTCCATGCATACAGAATATTTGAATACCATATACTGCAGACATTTTATGAGTTATATAGCATTATGCTTTTCCATACATAGACAATGTTTGAACAACTGACCAAGGCAACACTATTAACATGTGTATTTGTTTATTTCTGTTTTAGACAGAAAGAGGCTTTCTTACCAAAAAAGACTTACAATAAAAAAACAATACAGTAAAGATATATTGCTTTTGATTACCTTCGCATACACAGAAAAAACACTCAGGTATTAAAACAAAACCTCCAAGTGCCAATAAAAACTATACCAATACAACTGCAGAGATACCAACAAGTTTAATAGGTTTCTAATCTCTGGTAAGGTTTTATTGGATGAAACAGGTGAGCCAGAGGCTTATGTGGCCTCATTCTGATAACAGAATGCTGAAGATATGTGCTGTGCTAAGTGTCAGAGAGGAGCAGAAGGAGCAATGAACTCTGGGAAAAGCACTGCAGTGAGACAGATTTTAAGCAGTTCATGTGTTTCCAATGTTCTTAGTTGTTTAAAACATATTTTGAAAAGACAACTATCATACCATCAATTTTAACATACCATAACTGTAACCAAAATCTGACCCAACCCACCCAACAGAAATATAAAAGTCTTTATCCAGCTTACAATTTTAGAACGTTTCCCTAACGTTTCCATTAGGTTTCAAAAATGTAAAAAACATTATTTTGAAAGTTAATGATGTTCAAACTGTCCAGTTTTTTAATTGTTGTATTAACGTTAATGCTTAGTTTAAAGAAATTATTCAAACATTTTTACATTTTGTAATGTTTTTAAAATATTCCACTATCAACTTAGTATCAAATTATTTTAATATAATATATTAAATATTGGGTAATTAAATATATTGGGTATAATGTTTTTTGAAGACTTTGAAAGAACTTTTACAGAACCTAAGGCCAACATTCTGAGAATGTTCTCTCTTAGCTGGGTACCCCCATGGCACCCTCCACTGAAACACTGAAACCATATCCACAGTCCCACCAGGCTTCATACCCTATCTTATCTCAACCTGCATGATGGTTTTTCAGATGTAAGCTGTAAAGGTCAAAACTGCTTGGCATGAGGCATCCAGCAGAGTTTTATATTACAAGATGACTGTAATGTTAGAGAAGGCAGATTATTCCTGCAGACATCATGAGTGAGGGACACATCTCTGCAATATAAGCTACTTCTATTACTTCTTTAAAATGAATGAAATGCACACATATAACAGAAAATGGCAACAACAGCTACAGCAGTAACCGGTTAATACATAGTAAACAATACATTTAAACAGTAAACCATTTATACTGACAGATGTTTGCTTGTCCAGAATATTGCATGCAGAGTCTGAGAACAGCAAGAATCAGTCCCAGCAGACTGACCCTGGATCAGATGCACTGAGGTCTGACATGTCAGCAATAATTCTGAAAATGATCCACGAGCAGTTACTTTACAATTCCCTCTTTTTCTGAACAGAGGACAGAGTTGCTGAAAATGGAAACCATCCTCCACAACTGGCCGTGAAACCTAGTTCTGTAAAACAGACCTGGTTCATTGGTAAAATAGCTTCACACGTTTCAGAGGAGAAAACATTATTAGCACTCACAGCAATGAAGTGGAGATGGATCAACAGTCTTTAATGGAGAGCTACAGCCTTTCAGCAGTTAAAAGATGAATGTACACAAGGAGAGTTTTTTGTGGCATGCAATGGGCTTTAACATGAAATGGGTGTAGAAATGAATTTCTACTGGAGCTTTGCAATATGGCTGATTTGGACATAAAGATCAGAACCATTGTTGTTTTTTTCTGTGTGCACTTGTCCTTTATTGGGTTGGTGGCAAGGTTTGCCTGACCTTTGAAAGGCTCATTGGGTAGAGATTATGAGGAGGATGTCATGTACACTAATGGCCTTAAACTTCACTTTAGATTAGATCTGATCTCGCTGATATTTTGGTCCTCTGTCTTTCCACCACTGCTGTGCTCATAGTAGCATTTGCGTAACATCCATCAGCGTGTCTTTACGTGTCATTTCTACAGAACAGCGTGTCATTAATGGAAAGGGGGTTGAAATCAGATAGAGACAGTCAATTTTGCTCCCACCATCACATGCCTTTGAGCTACAACTGCATGACGAACCCCGTGCGGTGACTTTAACTGTCTGCAAAGGCATTCGTCCGATTGTGTCTCTTTCCCGGAGCGTGTGTGTGGGGTTGGGGGGGCCTGCTGAGGCTTGGATGGTTTGCACAGATACCGTCATACCTCTTCTGGTGCCTGGATTACGCGCATCCGCACCGCAGCACAGTGGAACAGGCAACGACGGCCTGGTTCTGTCCATGGTGCTAGTTTGCGCTGCGAGCGAGATTTATTCACCGAGGCTGGAAACAGTTTCTCGCACCGTCTCCGTGTGCGCAAACACGCATATGCGCGCGTTGAGACGCGGTATGCAAAAGCGACGTCGTCCTTTGTGTCACCATAACTATCTTTTTGCTCATCTACTTGCAAAACACGCGTGCGCGCACACACACACACACACCAAGCATCCCTGGACCACACGCACACCCCCTCTTGCGCGACGCGTGTAGCGCTGTGCGGATCACACACACCGTGGTGCGCCGAACAGCGTCGCAAAATAGCACACCAGCGCGATCAATAGCTCACTAGGAGACGAGCCAGTTCGGATCCCGCATGCAACCCAAGCTCTCTACCGCTCAGCCACCCTCCTCTGCCCCCGGCTATAGGTCATACGGAGAAAATGCAGTGGGAATTAATCGCAGTTTTTACCTTTCATCCAGTCCAGCACCTGCTTCGGGGACCATTTGCTGATGGGTTCCATGACCAGCGCCATGGCCGGTGTGCGTTGATTTCCCAGTTGAATCTTGCGCGGATCGTGCGGACCATCCGAACCCCGAGAAAAAAACGGAACGGACCCGTTAGATCACGGGGGCACGTGTGATTCCGTTACATGAACGGCGGCGCGCGCGCGGCAGGAGCGTTGCCGCTGGATACATCCTCGCGAAAGACTGCGACGGTGAGGGATCCACGAGCGCGCGGCTCTACCCCGCCTCCTCTGACTCTCTCTCTCTCTCTCTCTCTCTGTGTCTCTCCCTCTCTATCACTTTCCCAGTTGTGCACCTGCTTCTCCAGTCTACCAAGCAGAGATGCAGAAAAAAATGTGTCTATCGCCCCCCTCCCTTTCACACTCGCAGCGCTGCAGTATCACATGGGTCAGCGGTTCCGTGAGCGCGGGGACTGTTCGGTGACACTACTGATAAACGCTCAACAGCTCCGCTGGGTTCTGTACTGAGAGGCCCCCGAGCGCGAGTGGCTTGCAATCGGCTACCGTAAGCGCTTATGCATTCGTATCTATCGCTGTCTCTTTCAGAGATTGGACCGATTCGGGTCTGCACGAACTCGCACTTCAATCCGGGTCTGGAAAAAAAATCTCTGCGCGCCCGCTCGCTTACGTCACCGCAGCCCAATATACTCGTATAGGAAAGTCGGTGTGTGCGCCCGCTGGACCAATAGCTGCGCGGTGAGGTAACCGCAACCGACCGAGCCAGGGAAACCGGGTCATCCGATAAAACAGAGAATAGAGTCTGTCCCGCTCAGAAAGGCAAAGCATATAGGAAGCTCTAGTTATGCATGCGTGTGCATTACTGCCCCACCACCACGGGGCATTAAATATGGAAAACGTCTAGATCAAATGTTATTCTGGACCAGGAAATTTCCAGGACTCGTGTGGAGAGAGATAAAGAGGGAGAGAGGGACAGTCCATCTGGTATTATGCTGTGCATTATGGTGCCAGGCTAAAGTGCCCGTTTAGATGCCCACAGAGCAGCTACAAGAGTGTGAAGTAGCCATGTTGGCACAGAAAACACACACACACACACACATTTACATATCACAGTTAACAGTACGTTAATCCTGTTGATAATGCTGTGAGTCTGGTTCCTGTGTACCAGTGCCAGCGTATCAGCATGCGCAAAGGCGCGCGCCCGCTCGCGCGCGCACACACACACATTTCTCACGGTCCATTAGCTGTCACGTAAGTGCCTCCCTCAATGTGACGTCAGACAGGCGTCAAAACAGGGCATGTCAGCAAATTGATGATAAATGCATGTCGATTTTATTATAATTCATTCATTTATTAATAAGTCATGCTTAATATAACATATGCAATACAAATGGTATGTATTTTAGCTGTAAACGCCGGTGCAATATGAAACATGAAATCTCACAGCACCGAATGAACGACAATGTCATGGACAGTGTGACATAACTCTTAGTTCCCAAAGCTTCCAGCAGAGGGTCCCTTGGTCTTCGTCTAAGTGTAATACATTAATAAGAACAACAGGTGGCGGTATTTAACAAAGAAATTGACCTGTCTAACATTAAAGCATTACTACGTTAAAATAAAAAACTAAAATATAATCATGGCAACATATACAAAACAACACAAATGCTGGTGAAAGTTCAGTTTAATTTCAAATATTTCATTATCAATCCAAGAAAAATGAAAGCTTTACTCGGTTTTGTTAAAAGGAAGTGGTAGCGTTTATTAATGTCGTTACATAATCAACACGACATAATATCTTTGGTTCCTCTTCTTGTAATACATTGTGCTAATAATGTTGATTTAGGATGGAAAGATGCAGCCATCTGGTGACTAACACTGGAAGTCTGCTGGACTGGCATCCTGGAATATACTGTACATAAAACAGTTTCTCTTCTTCTCTTCACTTCTGTTCCAGCTTGTGTTCTAATCTTGCGTATACTCAGAACTTGGCATTGTGTACTACAAATACTGTTAGCTAAAAATTAATAAATGTAATTATTTTGTTAAAACACTATGAATTATCTAGTGTGTGTGTTTGTGTGTGTTTATATACGGTATATATATATATATATATATATATATATACACATATACATATACATATATATATATATACATACACACACACACACACACACACACACACACACACACACACACACACACATATATATATATATAAACACACACACACACACACTACATATGTTTATTTGTGTTAAAGATGCAAAGATGCACAATGCTACATTTTTAAACTTGACCCCTCCTTTCAGACAGAACACAGAGACAGAAGCCCCACCCACCCACCCCCACCCCACCTTTTACACGTCATTTTTGGCTCTGGGCTATACACCCAATGGCCAAAGGTTACCGCCAAGAAACATCTCACGCCCCCCAAACAATAAAAAAATAAAAATACAGGCAGAGGACAGTTTCTCTGTAGACACAAACATCACCAAACACTTAGAGTGGATAATAAGTATGATTGAATGAGTACATACAAATTTTTTAGTGCATAGGGCACTTTTAATCCAATTTCAGGTGAACAACACAATGATTTTTTGAGGAGTGTGTATGTTTATGAGGGTGGGTCCTCAGCTTCTGAGATTCGCAGCACAGGTGAGCTAAAGTGGGAGGTGGCTGGAGCTGAACAGGTGCTTAAGTATCGCACAATGCTATTGGATGAAGAACCCACCTCTTCTTCCTGATTGGCTCTCTGTTCTTTCAGTGCAGTCAGGCTGGTGGGCCCCAGCGTTGGCATGACATCAGTGCCAGGCAATGATGAGCCACAGCAAGCCATGTTTTGCATGTGCTGACAAAACACCTCCAGCATTTGGATCTCCAGATAACCATTTAGCATGGAGTTGGTAAGCCTTCTCTCCCAGCCAGGACCCTGAACACTCTCCATGACAAGATAACCCTCATCCTGCTGGGTTACGGCCTTTGCCTGTTGACTTTGGTCCAGAGAGGGCTCCAGAGAGCTCAGATCTTGAGACTGCAGCAGTGGCCCGTTGTCCTGTGAGCTGAGCAGGTCGGGGTTATGAGGGCTCCAGTGTTCCAGCCGGTCACCTGCAAGTCGGAGGTCGGGATAGTCCTTATAGAAGCTGGGACAGCACCAGGAGCAACACAGCGTCATCCCCAAGTGATCCTCCCCACTGCAGCTGAGAATGGGCACAGCGCTGCTGGGTGCAGAGGCCCGGCAAGGCCCAGGCTTTTCTGGGCCTTCAGGCCTGCCAGCTGACAGAAAGAAAAAATGTGTCAGGAAAAAAACCTAATGGCCTTTTAAAACACAGAAAGTAACAGCATGATGGAAAGCCCAGAGTAACACTAGTTTAAATGTGGACATACATGTATGTGGGCTTTCACCTAAGAGAGGAAGTACTTAAGTTTTGACTAGATGATTTTTAGGGTTAGATGATCTAGGGCATGATAAATCTTTTAAAACAGCAATCTGTAACTTACGCCTCTCTACCACCATCTCTGTTTGAAAGATAAAATTGCAGGTTAATTTACACACTTTTCATTATGTATGTAAGTCAAATAAAGAAAAATTGCCAGGAAATAAGACCCGACAGCTCAAGTATACAAAAATACATTTGTACCAGTGTTTAAGTCTCTATACTGTTTTTTATAAATTAACACCTGCGAGTTTTGGCTTTTCTGCCTGTGGGCTAAAATTCTCACCAGCTTCACACTTCCTTCCTGAACTCAGTGTTTTACATATGAACTGTTCCCACAACAGCAAAAGTCTATGATTGATAGACTGAAATATTGCACTGCTGTTTAGATAAAACATAAAAAACTAACATTGTCCACTGTAACTGTTATTTCTATGTATATGTACAGTAACTAATGCTCCAATGTTTTTTCTTATAAAGAACGACTTCCACTTATAAATGTAGTTTTGTAAACATGGCTTGTTGGTTCTTAGGACAAAATGTTTAATGCTCTTTCTTTGTGTAATCTGCTTTGGATAAAAGCGTCTGCTAAATGAATAAATGTAAATGTAACATAACCGTTATATTACCCATAATTCAGTAGTCTCTCACCTCTTACAGTTCGTGATGTCAGAGGTGATTTCGCAGAACCGGGGGCCACACAGGGCACGGGAGGGGCCGCAGGGGTACGTGAGTGCTGTATGTTAGTATGTCCACTATGATTTGTGACATATTCTTTACAGTTCAGAACATGAAGGAAAGCTTCTCCAAGCATGATAACGTCCTACACAAACAACTCTCACACTCAATTTTATGTGCTTTTAAACATTGTACTCAGAAAGATGTTTTCACTTTGAATCAAATACATACACAAAACATAATCAAACAGAAATAAGCAACAACTGAGTAAATTCAAACTGCACAGTGACACTAAACATAAGGAATGAAATGACAATCACTGTATTTCTTAATGACTGAATCATTTTGGAAACTAAACACTCATGCATTGCACATTGGCTACACTTCCTTCCTTAATAAATGAACAATAACAGTAAAATTAGACTGAATGTGACTCTGATAACAGGCAAAAGCTATAGTGCAAAATTCAAGACCTTCAGATTTGAGATCACTCCCCAAGCACATTTCCAAACCAAACCTAAAAACTTTACAGGACTTTAAAGTCTAAAGATACAAAAAATAGAAAGAAAAAAGAAAGAAAGATCTTTACCTTTTTAGAGGAGCGGGCTGCCTGTTTGTATAGTTTTAAAAAACAGAAATGTCAGGAGTGACAGTAATGCCCTATATTTTCAAAAGTAGTATTGCTTTACCTTTCGTCTGTCTGTCTGTCTGTCTGTCTGTCTGTCTGTCTGTCTGTCTGTCTGTCTATCTATCTATCTATCTATCTATCTATCTATCTATCTATCTATCTATCTATCGTCTATCTGTCTACCCCTGGCTTTAATGTTTCTCTGGTCTGACGTGTATAACTGTTTTGTATTGAGGAAGTGACTACAGTTATAGATTTCACAAACACACACACACACACACACACACACACACACACACACTTACACAGATTAAACCTCTGCTTGAGTAAAAGAGAAGTGAGAAGGTTTACTTTTAACTTCTGTATCACAGACTGGCACGAACACAGTTTGTGCTGTTTCATTATATTCACATTCAGCATGTTTTCTGGAAATAACTCGTTACAAAAGCAAATAAATACATTAATTTTATTGCTTTAAAAACAGCAAACAGCCATCTTCACAGATGCAGATACAGTGTTAAGGCCTGTAACACATGCATAACAGGATCTGAGTTTATTCCTTTATTTTAATTAATATTAACTATTCATTTTCTTTCACGTTTGATCAGACACACATGGGCTGCAATACAAAGTGTCCCAGAAACACATTTAAAGCAAACTATATACCGCAACCTGTTTGGAGGGAAATTTTACAGGAAGGGTTTGTGCACCTCGGGATTTCGCGCGTAAAAGCACAGCAGAGGTACGAACGTGCCTCATCTGCGCCTCATCCAGACGCCCGCCGATTGGTCGAGCGGCACGTCAATCACGGCACAGCCGCGCCCCCACCCTCCCATTCAACCACTGGCTCTAATGTAGCCCTGTGTTTACTACAGAATTAGTGCATAGCGGACGACAGTCTCCTGAACTGTGAACTCCGAATCACAAAAGATCACCTGTTAGTTTTGCATTAAAAGAAGAAAAATAAACCACACTCAACATGCCCAAGAGAAAGGTATGTAGACGAGCCGAGCGCGGCGTGCGGCTACACTTTTGCCCTTACTAATCAGTCGTGAAATTAGGAAGCCCCGGAGACAGCGCTTGTTTCATTAAAACGCAGGCGACTTCTTTCAAATAAGTGGGTGCGTAAAAAATCGTGGTGAATTTTGCGATTTTTCCCCGGTGGTTTCGGCGTCGGCACCGGGTTCGGCAGGCGGGTTTTAGCGGGGCAGCGCTGCGCTGAGGATCGGCTTGATCTCATGCCCGTGCAGCCGCAGCCATGCTGCCGTCTCCATCTCCAGCACAGACCGACGCGAAACCGACGATTATAAGCCCGATCGTGGCTTAAACGCCGTCGAACGGCGATTAAAAAATAGGGGGATGACTCTAATTTTCTAAATGGTTGTGATTTTAGGAAAAGTCGCTCGCGTTAATAAACAATTTTAACGCGTTTTCTTTGTTCGCCGTGGAAGAGGGGTGTCGTGGCGCCTGTTTGCCGCTAGGTGGCGGCGCTGAGGCGGGATCTGAGCCCCTCCTCCTTACTGAAATGTGTGGATCCCATGTCGTGGAAATACCTCCGTGGAAAATAACAAATAAAAACGCACCATTCTGCATTTCCGCTCACTGACACATCAGCTGTGCGCAGATCTGTGTCCTTGTCCTCCTAAAGGTCATTTGAGTTGTAATAAAGCATAAGTAAAATGTAAAGGACGCATCTGTCAATGTGCAGAACAACACAAACCATCTCAGTTCCTACAAGTTGCTTCCCTGTTTCTCCCGCCTTTATGTGCATAAAATTGTGGATCAAGTTTTAACTGTTTGTATTTGTTTTATTGACATCTAGGGAACTGATGGTGAAGTCAAGGAGGAGGTATGAGCATAAAAATAATATCTAAAACATCTGGATGCATATTTACAAATCTGTCTATATGAATCTCTCATACTTCAAATAAAAACCTGTCTTTTGTTTTTTTTTCTAGCCTCAGAGAAGGTCTGCCAGATTATCAGCGGTATGTCTATTTACTTTGTTTAGGGTCTTAATGTATATTTGATTATTATATAGTCTGTTCAACAGGAAATAGAATTATGTTGTATGTTCATCATTTGAACTAAATCTGTTTTTCTTATCGAACAGCTTGTTTAATCCTTCATGTTCTGTTCCCTCAGAAACCAGCAACTCCAAAACCTGAACCCAAACCCAAAAAGACTCCTAAGGTACTTTTAGTACTTACCATCTGCACCGACACATTCACAATCGTTTATTTCTGTGACACAATATGTGATTCCATATTTATTACTCTCATATTTATTAATTGTCTTTGTTTTTCCTGTGACAGAAAGAGAAGGAAGTGAATGATAAAAAGGAGGAGAAGAAAGCAAAGGGAAAGCCTGATGAATCCAAGGAGGAGAACCAGTCAGAAAATGGGGAAACTAAGACCAATGAGGTATTTATAAACTCTGTATCTCATCTCAGCCATCTGTCACTCATACATATAAACTTTAGGAATCAATGTAGTTAAATTGTTGGCTAGTCAATGGAAAATATCAGTTTTAAAAGTCTATAAATCCAAGTTTTTATCCACAAAGGTCTAGTTATAGAGAACATCCTTCATGTTAAATTGGTCTGGATCATTTTCGTCAGGTTGAGGTTGAATGTCTTTCACAGCAATACAAAAACATTTCTGTCCATTTTTAAACACTTGGTAATATTACAAAACTACTTCATAACAACAACATTCAACTAATTCCTCAAATCTTTTAGAAGAAAGACATGGATGATCAAAACTAAAGAGAGCATAAGACCTTCACTCAGTGAAGAAAGCTTCTGATTGGTCCAAAGGGGTCCTGCTGAATTCTTATTGGTTTGTCACTTTTATTACACAGGTTGAAAAAACTGCAGAGGAGGCGGCAGAGCCTGAGAAGGAAAACCCGAAGACAGAGTAGCACCACGCCTGGTCATCCATCCGCCGTCCGTCCATTTCTTTCCCCTTTAATCCCCCTTTCTCTTCCCTTTCCCAGTTTTCTCTGTCCCTCTCCAGCTCTCTTAATAACCTCTCTGCCCATCACCACCAGAGGAATATTTTTATCAGCAAATTTGTAAATACTGGTTCAGGTTTTTAGCACAAAAAACAAAGCTGACTAATGAGTCTGTGTTCGGCCGCGGCTGTATCAGGTGTCGACAACGCGAGAGGTGTGAAAAGGCGGCATCTTTCTTTTTTGTTTTTCTCTGTTTAGTTTTTTTAAGCGGATGATCTGTAGCTTGGTTATGGAGTTGGAGGTGGGTGTTGGGTGGTCTGCTCTCAGTCTGTATGTCTGTTAGTGCTTGTGATGTTGTTCTGGAGTCTGTGACGTTTCCGTACGGGGTTTGTTTTATTTTTTTCTTTTAATCATAATGGATTGTCTTTAAGAATGAGGAACGAATCAAACAAATGTAGAAGAAAAAATGGAAAAAAAAAAACTACATTCCAGGTTCAGCATCAGATGGTGATTCCTGGCTTTTTAAGAATCATACCACCTTTGCGATTTGTTGAAACGGTCAAATGGGACTTTGTTTGGAAGCCAAAAATAACTTCTGTTGTTATAATGAACTTTTTTGAAAATTATGGGATTCAAAGAAAAAAATCAAGCGTTTTTGGAGTTTTTTTAACACTGAAAATTCATCTGTGAAAAAGTGTCCCCTGTAATGCTCGGTCTCGCTCAATAAAAATCCATTATTGGAGTTTTCCTCAAAATGTCTCCTGGTGCCTTTTTTATTTACGCTTGGTGCTAAAAGTAAAATATTAAATCATGTCTTCACAATGAATACACACAGATTCCCTACAAGAGAAAACAGTTGCTGTCTTTGATAGATCCCAGTTATCTCAGTCTGTGGGTCATAACAACAGACAACATGTTTTAGCAGATTTTGCTGTTTCATGCTGCATTTCATTCCTAATAAATGATACAAATACACGGAGCGCAAATATCAGATTAGTTCCGCTAATAATCATGTGACAATATAGGTTTTAACTTGTGTGATAGTTTGAATGCACTATAACAAAAAACATTCCACCATTTTGCTAGTTCTACTAGTCCTTTGCTAGTCCTTTAGAATCCTTTACATGCTACTATTGTTGTCTAACACATTACGGGTCAATAGGTGGAGTTAAAGGTCTTGGTCAAAATGGCAATTGCAAGAAAAGACTCAAATTGCACCCAGAGTTTTTCTGTTCATAGATCAAGAACCCTAATTTGAGACATGAGGCTGGAGAACAGAAAAACTCATTACAGAGTCATCAGGTACGTTTTTTTTATTTAGCTTGTTAGAAAGGAGAGAGAGTGTGAAAGTGAGCATTTGAAACCCGATCTAAACAACTCGCTTCAAATCTGGTGGCCTTGAAACAAAGGTGAGGTTTTAAAAAAAGTAATTTTTCAAAGTGTTACTGCTAATTGCGTTTACTGCTTAGCCTCTCTGACATTAACACTGCACATGAATGCATGTTGATGAATGAGTAAGAATCCATGACCTCTTTAGTCTGAATCATCCAAGACACCAGACTGGCAACCTATAAATATGCTGTTTTATTTTTCTGCATAAACATCACAGAACATCATTTACATATGCACATTACATTCACGTTTTAACAGCTTTATTGTAAGCTACTTATTGTACATACATCAGGGGTTTAACGTACAGTACATTCTAAACAAAATTATACCAGAGAGAGAATATTGAAAGGAAAAACAGTGGTTAAAGTGTTTTTATACAATAGCAATTGAAAACAGTATGTAAGTGTATGTAGAAATGTGTTCTAATTCATACAAAACATCTTATTAATGAACTTAAAGATCTGATGGCTGTATTTGAACATGCATATAATGTAAGAGTGTTATATAATCGTGTCAATAAAGGATATTTGCAAAACATTACATAACACCCTACACTGCAGCAGGCAACATTTCAGCAAAAGTTAAACTATAACACGCGTGGACAGTTCTCCTAAGATGACGTTACACAACCTTCATATAAATAAATGCCGAAAATAAGTTTTTTTAAATATAAAATGCAGCCATGTCCGTCTGCAAACCAGCCACGCAAACCACGCAAAATGTCCGTCTGTGGTAATGGTGCGCTCACCTGCGCTTCACCCCTAGCGGCTGCGTGCGGTACTGCAGGCGCACATGCGCGCAGCTGCCGCGAGGGGGCGCGCAGACAAAGCGGTACGAGCGGCTACAGGCCGAAACACTGAGCGCAAATACAACACAGGCCGCTTTTAGCAAGCAGACACCCATAACAAAAACACCCACGACCCTCCACCCACCGCCAGGACCGGGCCATGGCGGCGGAACCGTGCTCGCAGATTGAAGCCGGTGGGCATCACTATGGCGTTTGTTTATGTCTTTATCGCCCAGGAAGCCTTTATTATCTGTTTTAGCATTAGCATGTGAAGCTAAGCTAGGCTAAGCTAACGCTAACATCTGCTATGTGTGTTTCTGCCTCTGCAGAGTTGTATTTCTTGATCGCCAGATTTCTGCAGTCAGGACCATGTCAGAAGTCCGCTCAGGTGAGAGTGAGATGGGTTGTGACCGGCAGTGTGTTGCGGTGAATGTGTGTTACGGTGTGTGTAACGCTGTTCGTCTGTGTCCCGTGTGTAGATGCTGCTGCAGGAACTGCACGAATACGAGGTGAGTATCATCACTCTTCTCCCTCTCGGACCCGTTATGTCATCTCTAATATCCCAGCATCAACATCTTTCCGGCTGGGAGCCGCAGCTTTGTGTCTAAATATAGTCTGTGGTTTGATTTTCTCGGTTGCGTGTGCAGATCATCCCGAAGCGCTGGAGCTGGGACGGGAAACAGTTTAAGCGAAGCTTTGAGGACTGGGTGAGATGAAATAAACTCACACACACATGCACGCGTGAAATTTAGCACTAAACTTTCATAGATGTCTGCCTCGCATTTATTGAAGCGCATGAAACGCGCGTTAAATCGAGAATGTGGCGCTGGGTTCGAGAATTTCGTGAATAATGGACATGAGTCTTTATTGGGCTGTTAATAGGATTTTGCTTTGGGGATTGAAATTAAAGTATTTGTTTTGAAATGAAAGTCTTTGTGCGTGCCGGGGCGGTGGCATCGTGACGTCGCAGACAAATTCGGAGCGGATTAGAGGGTTTGTACGTCACTCAAAGACAGCAGCCAATCACGTAACAGTTGCTATTTTCGAGGAACGAGGAAGACGAGGCGAGCGGAGCTTCTGATTGGCTGGGATGTGGTAAAGGGCCTGTGTGTGGAAAAGGGGTGGGCTTTCAGCAGGCTGGGTAAATATTCATGAGTCTCAAGGGTAGACATAATACACATTACACTGTACTTGCTGTATGATTTGATACAAGGGTTATGCATAAACAATTATTAGGCACATTGTTACATGTGTTTTTAAAGCACTGATTATCTTTGTGTTTTAGGTGTTGTTAAACCGGCACATACCTGCAGATTACCTGCTGCGTGTGTGTGAGCAGATTGGCCCGCTTGTAGATAAACACATTTCTCCCAGTGTACCTGGAGTCTGTAGTTTACTGGGCACTGGACGACAGTCACTACTGAGGACAGCGAAAAGTAAGAGCCTCACGCAAGCACATTGAGACACAAGGCTAAAAGGAAGGGTAGACGATTTGTTCCAGAAACATTTTCTGTTATGCTGGTTGAAAGTCTCTTCAAACCTCTGTAGCAAACACTAAGCTAAAAGATCTAAATATATTTATACATTTACACCTCTCCTATGGATAATGCATCATCATGAAATGTTCGTCCAATCGTTACATTTGATTCAAACGTAATGATAGGACGTCTGACTTGCCTGTCAAACTATGTATTTGCATACCATCACAACCTATTGGAGGAGGCGTGGCTTTGGAGAGCACTGAACGGAGGGCGGGATCTTACGCTTTCAAAGCTAGCTTGCTATTGCTAGCGTCTCCAAAATTGGCTTGACAGCAAAGGCTGCAAAACAATGTTTACAGTTAGTAGTTAGACAGTTCCACTTTCAACACAGGAAATGCATATGTTGTATTGTATGCATATGTTAGTATTTAATTTTCTTTCCTAGGTTCCTCACATACAGTATGGAGTGGTTCTACTGTAGCTGCCCTGCACAGGGGGCGACCCCCAGAACCGTCTATCAACTGTGCCAAACCCCCAAATACAGGTGAGTCCTGTCGTACTCTTACCGTTCCACCAGGTCCAGTTTTGGGAATCTTTGTTGCCGTTGTCTCTGGTCAGGTGGATCTTAAAGCCAAATACAAACTGACAACTGCACACAAGATGTTGATAGTTTTTCCCAGAAGCATCTACACTACCAGTTAAAAGACCTGAAATGTTTCACGATTTCAAGTCCTTTAATTTAATAGCGTTTGCTTAAATGCTTGACTTTTTTTTTTGGAAAGTTTTATTTAAAAATTAAATACATTTTTGGGTGTCAAAACTGCCAGGAACACATTTTTGCAAATTGTGGCTAATGTGAAGATGTTTTAGTATAATCAAGTTTAAAGTATTTAAAATTTTCTTCACTTACAACAAGCTGTTTGCACATTCCGTAGTTTGATGATTTTGCTGTAAAATATTAATATTAAGGAAGTATTGTAACAGTCTAAATGTCTCTGTGCAAGTGTCAATCATGGGTGCTCGACAACAAGCAGGAGTGGCTCGCTTTGGCCATGCCTTCCCCCCATTCACCTATCAGCACATGAAAATGCACCGGAGGATTCTGGGTCACCTCTCATCCGTGTACTGCGTGGCGTTTGATCGCACGGGGCGGCGCATTTTCACGGTAAATCCATTTACAGTTACAAGATGATTTTATCCAAAGTGACTCTCGATGCATTTGAGGTATACAATTTATCTGTGCATGTGTACCCCTGGGAATCGAACCCACAACCTTTGTGCTGCTAACGCAATGCTCTGGTACCTCCAGATGAGCTACAGGAACAATAATAACCCAAGTTTTTAATCTGGCTTTGCATGTTTCCGTCAGGGTTCTGACGACTGCCTGGTGAAGATCTGGGCGACTGACGACGGGCGTCTTTTAGCCACTCTGCGCGGCCACGCGGCTGAGATTTCAGACATGACGGTGAACTTTGAGAACACGCTTCTCGCCTCCGCCAGCTGTGACAAGATCATCCGCGTGTGGTGCCTCCGTACCTGTGCACCTGTGGCTGTATTACAAGGACACACAGCCTCAATCACATCTATACAGGTGTGTGTGAGGCATTCATATTTCTGAACAGTCTTCATAACAAAATCTCTTGACAGATTTTACATGACAGATTCATTTATTCATTGGTTTGTGTTCTTAAAGTCAACATGAAATCAAATTGTGTTATTGTGATTTTTATTATAAATGATTTAACCATGCGCATCGTTACTTTTTAAAATTTGTGTGCCTTTGTAATCTTAATCAAAATCTAAGTGTGTACTTCCCTTCTGGAACGTCAGACCTTCTCTGATGATGTCGATCTGATGGCTTGGATGCAGCCAGATCCAGTTAATTCCCAGTGGAAAAACTGGGAATGCAGCAGCATTTTTCCATTTCATTTTGAATTGTCAGAACACAAGTTGGATGCAACTTCCAGGTTACGTGGATTTTAAAGTGATGTTCTTTCTGTCTGCAGTTTTCTCCATCAGCATTAGCTTCCTCTCGGTATCTGGCCACCACCGGGGCTGACGGCATGGTGTGTTTCTGGCAGTGGAACTCGCTCAGCATGAAGTTTGTGTAAGTGTGACTGTGTTTGTGTGTATTTGAAGTGACTCATTTATTTTGTTTCCCGACAGTGATTCACTTTCTTTCCTTACAGAGTAAATTTACAATGTGCTGTGTTTGTGTTTGCAGTGATAAGCCTGTGAAGTTTATTGAACGTTCTCGTCCTGGAGTTCAAATATCCTGCTCTTCCTTCAGCTGTGGTATGTTAACCCCTCACACTCAAAGCTCTTTTTTTTAGATAAAAACTTTTTCGATTGACATTCTGAACTTTAACTTTAGGGGGGATGTTCCTGGCCACTGGAGGAACCGATCACATAATCAGGGTTTACTACCTCGGTGCAGACACACCTGTGAAGCTTTCTGACCTAGACACCCACACGGTGAGAGACATCAGACAGATGATGTTTGGAAAAGGGTTGTGGTAGTTTTAGTAAACAGAGCTATCTGGGTGATTGAAGGAGTAATGCAGGCGATATATAAAGAGTTTTAATGTAGATGTTTAAAATTTGTTTCCATTGTGTGAATCGTGCTGATTTGATGTTTAACTTGTACAGGATAAAGTTGTAGCTGTTCAGTTCTGCAATAACACTGATGGGTGAGTTGGTGAGCTTTCTTTGTGTATTGTTGCAATGGTTCATTGGAATCTAATTAAGGTTTTTGCTGATTGGATGGTTTCTTTCGGTTTGTCTGATTGGCTGTTCTGGCTCACTGTTTCCAGTCTCAGGTTTGTGAGTGGAAGTCGAGATGGTACGGCCCGGGTCTGGCGTTACGAACAGCAAGAATGGAAAAGTATCGTGCTGGACATGACCACTAGATTACCAGGGTCGGTGTTTGTTTGTGAACATGCCTGCCAGATTTGTTGTAAAAAGCAAACAATTTTATATTGTCAAGCACCAGATTGGTCATGACTTACAATG
The DNA here is from genome assembly GCA_036877625.1 of Ambastaia sidthimunki. NCBI lineage: Eukaryota > Metazoa > Chordata > Actinopteri > Cypriniformes > Botiidae > Ambastaia > Ambastaia sidthimunki. The sequence continues at coordinate 216,506 of JAZGTK010000052.1, forward strand.
TTAACAATCAGATTTAATGCAGGAAATATCAAATATAGGGTTGTAGATCCTCTGTTAAAGGTATAGTTCACCCCAAAATTACAATTCCTTCATCATTTACTCACCCTCATGTCATTCCTTATCTGTATGACTTTTTTTACTACTGAGGAACACAACAGAAGACATTTTAGAGTAACCAAACATTGACTTCCGTTGTATAGACACAAAACCACTGAGACATTTCTCAAAATATCTTCTTTTGTGTTCCACAGAAGAAAATAAGTAATGACTTCAGGCCGTTATTAAACAGCTCTGTGGACATATGTGTTGTGTTCACAGGAGCGCTGTGGTATCCGGTGACGATAAGTCAACCAAGTTGGTTGTAACCATGGTCGCGTGGGACCGCTGTGACCGTTCTGTCATCACAGCCGTTTCAAACTGCCTCCTCAAAGTCTGGAACTCAACAAACGGCCAATTACTACATGTGCTGTCGGTATGTGTGCTTGGTAACTTCCTCTGTGTTCTGATTGGACGATTCTGAAGGGGTGTGGCTTGTGGCGTTTTCCATAATATGAAGATCATGCATGCACATGTTTCTCTGACCACAGGGTCATGACGACGAGGTGTTTGTTTTGGAAGCCCATCCCTTTGATTCCCGGATCTTGTTATCAGCTGGCCATGATGGTAACATCTACATCTGGGACCTCAGCAAAGGCCAAAAGATCAGAAACTTTTTCAACATGGTGGGGACACGTTTTTCTGCTCTTGATTTTAAAAGAGTCACTGATTTTAAACAGAAATAGTTGTTGCATGGCATTGAGATGTTTTTTTCTTCTCTTAGATCGAAGGGCAGGGTCACGGTGCTGTGTTCGACTGCAAGTTTTCTGTTGATGGGCAGCACTTTGCCTGCACAGACTCTCACGGTCACTTGCTCATCTTTGGCTTTGGGTGCAGTCAGCCTTACGAAAAGGTTTGTGTGTTTCTTGCTGGTTTCTGATTCTTTTGAACAGTTGATTGAAACCTTTTTTGTTCTTGTTCCAAATCTGCAGATTCCAGACCAAATGTTCTTCCATACGGATTTCCGGCCGCTGATCCGGGACTCCAATAATTTTGTATTAGATGAGCAGACCCAGCAGGCCCCTCATCTCATGCCTCCGCCATTCCTGGTGGATGTGGATGGGAACCCCCACCCTCCTCGTTACCAGCGTTTGGTGCCGGGAAGAGAAAACTGCAAAGAGGAGCAGCTTGTACCGCAGCTTGGCTACATGGCTAACGGTAAGTTTTATGCTGGGCTCTGTCAAATGCTATTAAAGCTGCAATCCGTAACGTTTGCCTCTCTATCGCCATCTCTGTTTTAAACATAAAATTGCAGGTTGCTTTTTACTTACTTTTCTTCACATATATTCAAGTCAAATGAAACCAAACTGACATTTCCTGGGAAATGTCCTGGAACTTTCAAACACTGATGTGTCATATACTAGCTCAATAACTGATGTTTTTTATTTTTAATTGAAAAAGTTACGGATTGTGATTTTAAATGCTACACATTTAAGGGATGTGTCTGTAACCAAACTAGTGTAATCTAGCCAGATTACTTTGTCTAAAGTCTAAATAAAGTCTCGCTTTTCTTTCTGTCATGCCATGTAGTTCTTCTTTAATTACACATTGTTTTTTAGCCTTATTTAGTTTAAGGGAAGATGAGAGAACTTTTAATGTGTCCTAGGTGATGGTGAAGTGGTCGAGCAGGTGATTGGCCAGCAGACTGCAGAGGAGTCTCAGGAAGAAAGCCCATTGGATGATCTGATCAGACAGCTCCAGCACCAGCAAGATGAGCGACTCAACTCAGGAAATCCCGCAGGTGCGAATGGTTTTATCGTGCCATCTATTGTTCTGAAGGACGTACACTAAGGCTGTTGTTTTTGAGTAGGTGCTGAGGGGGCAGGTGGTCCTCTGTCCCCCCCTAATGTTGGACTGCGGCGTAGCGGACAGGTTGAGGGCTTGCGGCAGATGCACAATAACGCCCCCCGCAGTCAGATCGCCACTGAGCGAGACCTGCTGGCATGGAGTCGGCGCGTGATGGTTAGCGAAGTCCAGCCGGGTGTTTTCAGGTAAAAATCTCTTAAGTGCATTCAAAGGCATAATAGCTTTATCCTTTTGGTTACCAGCTATTTTTAAACCCCCTAGATTAGGTTTGTAGTCCCTAATTCGATTCTAACGATACAACAACTCTAAAAATGTGTTTCTGTAGCAACATATACTGCGTGTCTAATTCAAAATGCCTGTGTTTTACTTTAAACGCTGCTCTTCCACTAACGTACTGTATTAAGAGTGATGGAGGACTGCAGGCTAGCTAAAGGAGAGGTGGAGCGCTCCTTCTACATCTCTGAGAAGAGAAGAAAACCTGCAGTCACAACAGTAGTGAGTCTTACACACACAGACACACACACGTGGATCCAGAACACAGAATAACCTTCATTCTCTCTGTAGACTGAGCCGGTTGGTGAGAGCGTCCGCACGTTACGGCCTCAGCGGAAGCCACAGCAGAGGAGACACATGTATCAGACCCGCTCGACACGCGAGAGGAGACGCAGCTCAAGCGCGCTCACGTACACGCGTGACGAGGACAGCGAGAGAGAGTCCGACAGCGACGCTGAGGTAAAAACTCTGAACGTTCACGTTTTCTTCAGCACTAGATTCAGAGCGTCTAGTTTAAAATCCTGTACGTGTGCATTCAGCAGGAAGAAGAAGAGGAGAACGAGAACAGTGATGTGTCGTCTGACGGTGAAGCTCAGTGGGAGAAAGACAGCAGCTCCAGGTTAAACAAAAAACTAACAGCATAAAACTGTTTCGTGAGGAAAAGTGCAGTCTTAAAGGGATAGTTCACCCCAAAGTGAAAATTCCTTTACTTACCCTCATGTCATTCCAAACCTGTATGACTTTTTTTGCTTCTGAGGAACACAGAAGAAGATATTTCGAAGTATGTTGGTAACCAATCAATAGTGGCACCCATTGACTTGTATTGTATGGACACAAAACCACTAAGACATTCCTTAAAATATCCTAAAAGTCATATCTATAAAGTCATACAGGTTTGGAGTGATATGAGGGTGAGTAAATGATGGAAAAAGTTTCATTTTTGGGTAAACTATCCCTTGGTCTAGAACAGGTTTCAGTAACTTTAGACACACAAATGATAAAAGATGGAGATGGGTTTTTTTCTGTAATGTTTTAGAGTGAGTTTTTAGGCTAAAGGTGGAGTTTATGTTAAGGTTTTATGAACATTAGCTACAAAACAAATGATTTCACCTTCTGAATTTTCATTGGTTTTACAGTGACTCTTCTAGCGAGTATTCTGATTGGACGGCTGATGCGGGAATCAACCTTCAGCCCCCCAAGCGACCAACCAGAAGGCAGTCCCGCATGGCCAGGAGCAGTAGCTCTGAGGAGGAGGAGGGTACAGGACAGGGAGAAGGAGATGAAGAGAGAACGACCAAATCGCCAGAGAAGAAAAAGAAACCAAAACAGACCAAACAACGGGTGAGTATCTATCAATCCATTCATCCATCCATATTGTCTGTTCAACACTAACATAAGTGTGTGTGTTTAGTCTGTACCTGCTGGAGAGTTAGAGGAATGGTTGCCTCCCTCTTGGATAATGGAGACAATTCCCAGACGATCACCCTTCGTACCTCAAATGGGAGATGAGGTAAGGACCTTTATTTGAACAGTTTGCAGGCACATAAACACCTCACGACATTTGCTTGTTAAGCGTTTCGTTACTAAGGTGTTTGTTGGGTTAATTTTAAGCATATTGAGGGTTTGGCTTCATGCAACTTTTTTACACTTTCAGCTCTTTGCAGTCATCTCTCTCTATCTCTCTCTGTCTCCCTCTGTAGTTAATATATTTCCGTCAGGGACATCAAGCATACGTCCGAGCCGTGCGTCATGCCAAAGCTTACAGCATTAATCCTCAGAAACAGCCCTGGAACCGCCTGGACCTCAGGGTAAGAAGATGATGTCCTGTGTCATCACCTCTCACACTTCCTGTTAACAGAGTCTTCAGCTGTTCTGCAATGTATGTTGTTCGTCTTTTATGTAGGATCAAGAGTCTGTGAAGGTCGTTGGTATTAAATACGAGGTCGGGCCGCCCACTCTGTGCTGCCTCAAACTGGCCTTCCTGGACCCAACCTCAGGGAAAATGACTAATGAATCCTTCAGCTTGAAGTATGAACACTAACACCGGCCAACCCTCGTAAACCTCTACATATCGTTAACTTACACTTAAGAATGCTGGAAGGGCTCTGAAACTAGCGGCTAGTGTACATTGGCTGTACAGACGTTATTGCAGTGCATTGTGGGATTAAATAAGCACACTACATAATGTTCACTGTCATTTCGGGCACCACTACAAATTCCTGTTCCCTTAAAAAATGCACTATTTAAAGTTATAGGATGCTGTTTTAGACACAAAATAGCACCCCCTATCTGGACACTATTTTGGACAAGAAATTTGATTTTAGGTGATTTTAGATAATGAACAGGAAATTGTCATTCAGGGTTCTCTCTCTTTCTCTCTTTAGGTATCATGACATGCCTGATGTCATTGACTTTCTGGTGCTACAACAGTTTTATAATGAGGCCAAAGAACGCAACTGGCAACCAGGTGTGTTTTTTAATCTTTTTTAATTTAAATTTGGGTGAGGACAAATTGGTGACACAAGTTTTGTGTTGGGGTTACAGTGTGGGTTAGGGTTAGATTATACTGCGTATAATACAGTAGAAGTCTTTAAAATGTTCCCTTTTAGATAAGTAAAAGATAAGTGTGTGTGTGTGTGTGTAGGTCAGCGTTTCAGGAGCATCATAGACGATGCCTGGTGGTTCGGTTTGGTGGAGAGTCAGCAGCCGTTTCAGCCTGAATATCCAGACAGCCTCTTCCAGTGCTACGCTGTTGGGTACAGTTGAATGAAGTCGTGATCCACAAAGTGTGTTCGCAATTTTCACTAGTGATTTAAATTGTTACAATTGTGTGTGATGTCATACAGGTGGGATAATGGAGAGAGAGAGAAGATGAGTCCGTGGGATATGGAGCCCATACCTGAAGAAGGTAATGACACACAACTCTTAACATGAGCTCTAAATCAGCCAATCACGTTCTGTGACTGACAATCACGTGTGTGATTGACAACCCGCAGCTCCAGTCCCAGAGGAGGTTGGAGACAGTGTCCCGGTCACAGAGGATGAGCTTCAGTCGCTGCTGTACACCCCACAGGAGGGCGAGTGGGGTCTGCACACTCGAGATGACGAGTGTGAGAGAGTCATTACTGCCATAGATCAGCTGCTAACACTCGGTATGACACACACACAAACTGCTTACAATGACTTCCAGTTTCACCGATTTTTAAGGCCATATGAATTAATTTGAGGAGGGAAGCTTTCTGTCCTGTGTTGGTGTATTTCCTGTAGAACAGGAAGTTGTGGCAGCCATAGTTGTATCCCAGATCATGCTTTGTAACAGAAGGATGTTTTTTCTTAATAAAGTCACACATTTACATTATTCTGGAGTTTGGCATAACTAGAAAGATATAAGTATATTTGTTATACAAAATAACCAACACTAAAAATATTTTTAGTTGTTTAAGTTTATTGCAACATTTGTTTCGTCTTATTTTAAATCATTTTAAGTCATCCTGAAGCCACTTTGGAAGTTTGTTGAGGGCCCCTGTTTGAGATAAACTGTGTATTGTGAATAAAGTTGCACTGAAGATTATGACATGCAGAATAAAGCACATCTTACACATTATTGCTGATTCATTGCTTGTGTGGTTTACAGATGTGGCAAAGGCGTTCTCATGTCCTGTAGATTTAAGAGAATATCCAATGTACTGTACTGTTGTGGCCTATCCCACTGACCTCAGCACTATCAGGGCCAGATTGGTGCACCGTTTCTACAGGTACACACACACACTCACACACACTCACATGGCTCTTTACCAAACTTTCATACACAACTGCTGGACTTATTTTATGTGTGTGTGTGTGTGTGTGTGTAGGCGAATCTCGGCACTCATGTGGGAGGTGCGGTACATCGAACACAACGCCCGAACGTTTAACGAACCGCAGAGCCCCATCGTCACGGCAGCCAAAACGGTCACCGACATCCTGTTGCGCTTTATCAGGTGAGAAAACACACATACTGTCCCTTACATCAAAGCTCTGATCACTCCTGTCCACCTGCTGGGCTCGTCATGCAGCTTTCATTATTCATACGTGTGTGTGTGTGGTGTGTGTGCTCGTCTCGCTGTAGGGATCAAAGCTGCACGGATATCTTGGACCTGTACAATAAGATGAAGACTGAATTCAGCAGCGCAGAAGAGGATGATGTAAGTCTGTGTGTGTATGTTGTTGTGTATGTAAGGGATGTCATAAAGTCGTTTTTGCAAAATAAACCCCAGGGCGATCAGGACCCCGGTGCAGAAGGGAGGGGCACTAGATGGTCTGATGTGACCAATCAGAATTGAGTATTCAGGGAGCTGTATGATAGTGTAAATGTGTGTGTTTGTTAAGCAGATGAACTCTTCAGTGTCTCTGTTTGTTCTGTAGGAGACAGTGGATGTGGACTCAGACACCCCCTGCACCTCCACTGGCCAAAGGGTGAGATCTTTCAAACCCAGACATCTCATGAAAACATATTTTTGTTACATTTTTGACCAAAACACCTAAATCTGCACACCAGATCTTGAACATCTACTTTGATTTATTGTAGTAGCTGATTTAGTTTGTCTAACTCACCATGTTTAGAGGTCCAGTCCCACGCCTCAGAAGCGGGGTGTAGTTCTGGATATAAATGCATGGCATGGCCAGTGCAATGAGCTTGTAAAGAGGATGATAACAAGCCCGGACTCTGAGCCATTCCGCCAGCCTGTCGACCTCTTTGCATACCCGGTAACTCTCTTCTGTCATCTTTCAGTGGCTACTGCTGCTGTCTTTATCATGATGTTAATCTAATTTCACTTTCTGTTTGTCTCAGGATTATCGTGACATCATTGACACTCCTATGGATTTGGGCACTGTTTCTGAGACTTTGTTGGCTGGAAACTATGAGAATCCCATGGAGTTTGCCAAAGACGTGCGGCTTATTTTCAGTAATTCCAAGGCCTACACGCCCAACAAAAAGTCACGAGTATGACCAGCACTCTCTGATCTCTAAAAGTGTTTGTTGTCTTTTAGATCTACAGTATGACTGATCGTGTTTGATGTGCTGTAGATCTACGGTACGACTCTGACCGTGTTTGGTGTGCCGTAGATCTACGGTACGACTCTGACCGTGTTTGATGTGCCGTAGATCTACGGTACGACTCTGACCGTGTTTGGTGTGCCGTAGATCTACGGTACGACTCTGACCGTGTTTGGTGTGCCGTAGATCTACGGTACGACT
>JAZGTK010000053.1:0-48219 GCA_036877625.1 Ambastaia sidthimunki
AGAGAGAGAGAGAGAGAGAGAGTGTTTTGTATGTATGTCCAGTACGGCCTACTTGTACATAAATAGCTGCTTGCACATGCCATACAATGCAAAACAACATCAAAGACATTCAGCATTACTGTACAAAGGCATTTTGAGCATGACTACATGTACAAGAGCAGCTACTGTATGTGTTTGTGTGCAGACTTAGTGTGTGCAAACCATGGTCTTCACACCTGCTGTCACGCCATTGACATGATCTCATCCATGTCATCATCAGTCAAACAGGGTGGCAGAGTGCATAATGGGATAAACAAACTGTCATGTGACTTGTGATACATTTGCTTTGTTAACTTTAAAATCCAAAGTAGTGCAAAATGAATGCTTTTTGTATTTAATCCTTGCCAACAGGGAAAAGGTTTGTTTTCAAACCAGCTGTGTAGATGTACAAACAGTGTACAAAATATTCAAAAAAAAAGCACAGCTGGCTGTTTGTTTACCTGTGGTCAGAACATGTTATGTACTGGTTCTTATTATGTAGCCTTATATTATTAGATATATATTATATAGAAATATATAATATAGATTATATACAGAGAGAGAGAGATATTATTTTTAGAATTTTGTGGAATCTATCAAATCTGTAAGTCTGAAAGCACTACACTAAAAAGTATCTTCTAATCTCACTAAAAGTAAGAGCTAAAAGTATCTTCTAATTAGCCAAAAGATTGTAAAAAACAAACAAACAAGAAAGAGGGGCATGTTTAAAACTTTCTAAACAATGGCTGTTCAAATCTGCTGAGTTTTTTGCAGAATTCTGAGTCCTGCAGGTTCCGTGCAGACCTACTGGTGAGTCAGCTTCACTCCTGTGTCTTCAGCATTCCAGAGTTTTCCATTGGGATTTGACCCCGGAGTCAGAGGAGATTCAATAGAATCTCCATCACGGCATTAACTTTGAAAGGAGTGACATTCTCAGCAGATATTGACTTTGAGCTTTGCTGTACAAATACACGTGTGACTCCTGTGTCCTCCAAAGCCCATGATCCTTCAGGCTGAAAGGGACACTAAAGTCACACCAAATCTCTCTAGAGAGAAACACAAAGGGACACTGGGGTCAGCGCCCCATCTCTGGTGCGGCATACAGCGATAGTGCTCAGCTGTTTCAGACTAAATCGAACTGTTACGACAGAGCTTGGCCTACGACATTATCAGTACTACGGCAGTAATAAATAAAACATGCGATGAGCATGTCGACGCAGCGTTGACTGCATTATTCATGCTCTCTGCTTCTGTGTGTTGATGCAGGGATAAGGTGTGGCTGAGATGCTGCTATGGTTGATGATAGTCTCTTTCTATAAATGGTGTCTTAGCTGTTCTTGTGTTTTAAAATGTCTCTTGCCTCGCTTTTGTTTCATTGACATTTTAGTCTGCGTTTGTCGCACTTTCACTGTCGCAAACCCAGATGTGTCAGGAGACAAACATGCTCTCCAGCAACAAACATCAACAACAAAAAAATGCTCAAAAACAAGGTTCCTGAAAAAATTCAGGGCTCAAAACACAGTAATATAAAAAATACAAAAATGGTTCAACTATGTTTTTAATGACATCGTACCACGGTTATACAATGTTTTCAAAGGTGTTTTCAGAAGTCATACTTTAATTTACACTAAACTGACCACCAAGTGTTCCAGCTAAGCATAACGCTAACCAATTAGCCTAATTAGCTAGAATAACTAGACAATTTTCTGAGCCTATGTCACAATGTTCATCTAGCATGTCTGCATTTCAGTACAAAGTCCCTATAAGCTCTAAATATTAGACAACAACTAACAAAATGTAATAACTTCTGATTTATATATCTGACTCGCATTATCATGTTAACAAACCACAACACTTACAGTCGACTGTTGTCCATCATATATATTTCACACATGGTTGTTTTCGCAGCATTAATTAAACTGAATATAAAGATGTAAGATGGGTGCAAGTTTTTTTTGCAGCTGGCACTACACTGTAAATGATAGAATGCAGGTGCTGATTTTGCAATATTGTGTGTAACACGTTTGTGTCATTTGGGTGTGTTTGTGTATGCGTGTCTGAGAGTGTGTAAGTGCTGAATCAATGTTTTCCTCAAGCAGTAAGGTCACAGTAAGCAGCAATGTGTTCCCTATAGACCAAACAGACAGACATAGACAGAGAGCCAGAAAGAGAGAGAGACAGAGAGAGAGAGAGAGAGAAAGAGAGAGAGAGAGACCTATAGAATGAGAATGAATACATTTGATGTGACTACTCCACCTACAGGCCCCTAATTTATATTTAAGTAAATGTATGTTTGTATATGTATGGGAAGGTGTGTCTATGTTATCTTATAAAGCTGTACACAATTCCTGACCCAAAACTGAAATAAATTATTTTAAACTTTATTACACTAAACTAGGAAGTACTTGTTTCTGATTGGCCAATGAAAGCAATTTATCTTCAAATATATTTCTTATAACAACAGCTAAACTGCGTAATTGACCCTTGCCTCAGGTAACCATTTTTCTACATAGCTGTGCTGGTTTCATGACTTCTATATTTCTCCATGGTCTCCCTCTCCTTATGTAAAATAATTTAAATATTTTATGTCCATATACTGTATTAATGTCTTTAAATAGCCATGAAATAAGCAGGATAAAGGACAGTGAGCCAGTCATTATCACAAAATAAACCCCTGTAGGGTGATACAAGACTCTTTTGCTTCACCTCGGGTGTCCTAATGAACCTGTTGGGGTTTATTGTGCAAAAATGGCTGTACATTATATCTTCCATACAGTGACCTCCAAAATATTTTGACATTTAAGACGCATGAATGTCACTGCAGAGATAACAAAAAAACAAGTGGCATCTGCAAACAAAAGACGCTGGAGCTTTTCTCAGAACTATCTTCACGTTTTTTTGTCACGTTTTTGCAGTTATGTCGCAATAATTGTTTTTTCCTTCTTACTGTTCATAAAGTCATAGTGAATGTACTGTATGATGTCACTTCCTCTCAAATTCAAACAGTTGGATTTTAACGCATTAACTATAGACGTTCCACTAATTTTGACAAGCAAAAAGAGTGCAAAAGTATGTTGTATTCATTTTGGACATAATATCCATTGTCTTTATCGTTATATCAAATCAAACAAGCTTTGTGTGAAAATGGATCTTCGTTTCATATCTAAAGCAATGACATTCATACAATTTTGCACATTTAAATACTTTGTTTGGTTAACATTGTTTGGATTGCTGCAATACACAATCAGGGACATATAGTTTAACATTATGATAAAAATATACAATTGAACTTTGTGTGAGTGAAACAAACAAACATTTCAAACGTTAAATTCCCAATATTAATCAAGTGGGCTGAATGTAAGGTAACATGGGGGTGGGAAGGTTAAATAGTTTGAGTTAGGTTTAGGTAAGTGTTTGTTCTGTATTTGGGGGTCAGTTTTGAAGAGCATCTTTCTAATGCCAATATTAACATGAATATAAAATAACAAAAGGCAGACAATAATCTTTCTTACTTTGTACTTGTGGCCAATACACCTTATAACCCTAACAACAGCTTCACAAATAAAAGTTTTCAAAATTTGAGTAATTTATGGAATTTATCAATGAATAGTTGCTTCATTGCTTTGTAGGAATATTTCGGAAATGTTGCAGAAACATCCGTACCTGATTGCACGACATGGTTCATGAATGGGCTTATTTCAAAATATACTGTAGTTAGAACCATAAGGTGGAAGTATGTTATCAAACAGGGTCAAATTTCACAATTCTTTCTCATTTAATAAGGTTGCATACGATAAAACATCTCTTGTGCTTCACTTTTTCAATTGCCTTCCCTAACTTTTTTTGAATGATACAGTTCCTTTTCACACTTCCCTCCTGTGGTCTAACATCCTCTTTTCTGACAGAAACTGTTAACTTGCAGGACACAGAGCCAGAAGTCAGACGACCACCAAACAGGAAGACACATCCACAACTCAGACCCCCTTCGACTGTAGGGAGCCGGCTTTTCTCTGGTTTCACACATCCTTCATTGCTTACAGTAACCCATTCATGAAATCGAACGTGACTAAGGTCCAAAATGGCCGCCCCAGTGCCACAGGATACGGTTTGCAGTCATCAAGGGCTCTCCTGACGATTTATAGGCCATTGACAGACAAGTAACTGCCGCTGCCCTCTTCCAAACCACAGTGTGAAGACATACTTAAACTTTTACAGTCGACTTTCACAGTTAGCAACAAAACAGCTAGCATTAAACAAATATCAAGAGGCAATGAATAAGAAATCCATGCTTAAATTAGCAATGGTGATGAAGTTATCATTTATTGGCTTTTTTCAAACAGTTTGAAGTGTGTTCTTAAAGGAATGGTTTATCAAAAATAAATAAATCTGTCATCATTTACTCACCCTCATAAAGTAACAAAAAAGTTTTTGAAAGCTATACAAACAGTTTTAGGTGAAAAACAATTTAACAAAAGTCAATAAGCTCTGAAAATCTTGACATCTGTCCCAGTTCTCCTTGACATGTTTTTGAGAGTTCATGAAAGAATTACCAACCCAGCTATCAGGGAACGTTCGTACAACGCTAACATTTTATCAAAGTTATCAAATGCATTCTTGCAGTATCATTTGTAGAGCTTTTTTAATGTTATATATTACATATAACAACATTTTAAAAAATTGAATAACATACTAGAACATAATGGTGCAATAACGTTAATACAACTAAAAATTTTTACATTTTAGTTCTATTTTTTACATACATTTTTACATTTTTGTTACTTATTGGACACATTAGGGAAATGTTTCAAATGCAAACTAAAATTGCTAGCTGTGATCTGTTACTTTAACTGTACCACTTACAGTAATGCTACAGTAGATGTACTGTAGATTTATCTCAACCCGACTAACTCAAGACTTGAAGTATCTGGGTGGGTGTGATTAGTGCCCATGTCACAGGTCCTGACAGAAAAGGGCCTCATCAAGATGGCTAGATTACAAGCTGCGAACAGAGCAGGACCATTTATTATTATTTTTTTCCAGAAATAAATGACAAACTGGATGGGAGTGTAAGAAACAGTTAAAAAGAAATTCTCAGGGTCATGGATGAGAAACATCCGTGACCCATGAAAGGGAGGAAGATGGTTTAGCTCTCCTGTCTCATCTAAATCAATGTGGCTCACACACACCCTAAAAGTATGTTGTTGGGCGATTGGTTGTGTGTCGACAGCTGGTGTGAAAAAAGCAGTGCAGGGTCATGCAGGGTTGAGCTGAGACTAGTTGAGCTGGGTTTACTCAGATCACTCATCCAAGGACGTTTTGGGATGGGACGGAAATGCTCTTTGAAGCCTTTGAAGAAAGCGGAAACTCAGACAAGATGGATGATGTGAAAGATCTGGGGTTCATCCTTTGCTTCCTAAAGAGAGAAGAAAAACATTATCTGCCTTACAACGAACAGACCTTCACTAACACATAAAATGTCCATGATTCTGATCTGTTGCCCTTTAACTTATCACTTGGTTTCTGAATGTCTCAATTTATTTTGCAGTTAGTATTATTCATATCTAGCTACCGACCTTTAGCTGAGAACGCAAAATAATGCAGTAAAAGTGTTTAACACTTAACATGTCTGTGACCTTCAAGAAGACAAAAGCAATGTTATTAGAGGCCTTTACAGTATATCAGATGTCTACCAAAAAACCCACAAACTGTCCATTTAGATTTTGCTGCTTTCCTAGACAGATAATGATGTATTGCTGTTTACCTGAGCTGTAGTTAGTCTGGGTAGACTGTCAAAAACTGGAGCTAAATAGTGGCACAGCATGTTCACACAATCAGTGGCCAAAACATTCTATTCTATTAAGCTTAGTCAAAAATATGCCGCATTTAATTTGATGTGAATGAAAATGAGGCCACAGGAGATGGCCATAAAGTCAGTTCAGTATTATACTGTTTATACTGTATTGATCATTCAGCTGACAAAATGCAAAATGTCCATGAGACGTTTCTTTTTTCACCTTTTTGGAGCTTGGCAGATGGGGCCACCATAAACTGTTGCTTTCAGAAACACACATACTGTGTATACGTCTGAGTTTTGCATATTTTCACTTTAAATATTCAATATTTAAATTAAATATTGCTGTCTGTTGTGACTATGGCCCATATCGTGCAAAAAATAAGAACTATGTTCGAATTTGCCATCAATCACAACTGTGATCTTTATTAACTGTCTTTAAAATTTTGTCTTATATACATATAACAACAATGTCTAGGAAATACCAGGTAATATACCACATTTTTAAAAGCAGGGCGTATCTTCCCATCTCAGAAATACATAGTATCACATAAAACATTATACCACATTATCTGCTGAAAACAAACCACAGTTATGGCATTCCTTACTGGTAAAGCACAAAACCGTTGATGTTTTGACATAATTGATTAACTGTTGCGGGAAACCTTCACTGATTAAGAAAACGAATTAGAGGAAGTGGGTCGCCAAGTGTCTGAGCGTTGAGGGGGTATCAGCAGATAGCCGTTGTCATTCTTAGAAGAGTACACCCTGGTGAGGTGGGGTTGCAATGTGTAAGGACATTGTGGTTTGACTGTCACGGTTCCCTCCCACAGGCAAACCCCTCAACTATCTCTCCCCCTCTCTGCTCTCAGAATTCTCCCAAAATGCATTTCAGCGAAACAAGGGGCCGTTTAACCTCATTATTGGTTATGTGGGTTGCCTGTGTTTCTGTGAAAAGATGTCATCTACACTCTCAACGCTGTTTTCAATTAGTTCACTGTGTCATTCGTTGTGGTGGGATTCAACAGTTTTAAAATAAGCAGTGCTATGTAGAGGTGTGATTGAAAATGTACACTACAGGCCCTTTTGCATGATAAGCATCAACGGCCTCCAATGAGATGTTTAAGTTCAAAGTTTAACCAGACAGAACTTTGTGTAGTCCAAACAAACATAACAAACCGGCAAGATACAATAATCTGTTGGCGCTGCATTAATGCTGAAATTACATCAGTTTTGACGCCCATTTTTTACTGACATTTTAAAGCTCAGCCAATGATCATCACAGTATTTGCATGATGTATCATTATGTGGGCACCGTGGAAACAAGTCAAAAAGGGAATTAGAATCTCTTTTATTTGCTAGTGTGTGTACGGCATTGGACTTAACTCAGACACACTGGAAATCTGGTTATATTTCCTATAAACACAAGATGTGTACATACTGCAATACACAATCCACTATAATAGAAGACAAAATAGAATAATATAAAGAGTGAGTAACCATTATAACAGTCAGACACCTAGCTGAAAATTCAGTATCTAGATTAAATTAGCCAACACACAATGGATACTATAATCTATATGAATTAATAACTTGTAACCTAGATGTTCTGCAACACTTTTCATGTAAAGGTCAAAGCAGCCCAGCACGCGTGTCAGTGATTTGAATGGGCTTTCAGCCGCATACTTCATTAGAAACTTCAGCAGTAAAGTGCTGAACTCAGTGTTGAGATGGCTAGATATTCAAAACTGTGCAAAACGGTCTATGGCTTACTGTAGTTAGACAGTCCCTGTTGTGGTCTGTAAAAGGAATCAAGTATGTGAGTAGGTGTCAAAGTGGAGAGAGAGAGGGAGCGAGAGTCCTACAGTTGTTGATGTGTAAATTGTATGCTGACAGGGCCGACACTTTGCAAGAGGCCCCACATTTAGCCACATCCTTTACAGTGCTTACTGTCTACTCTAGCTGTCCTTGTCAGGTCTCAGTCACATCATTGGTGGACTTCAACCATGTGCCTGGATATTAGACTGATGTGACACACAGACAGGAGTCTGTTCCAAAGTCAAGTGAGATGTCTTGTTGTCTGCTGCCTACACCGGCACTTGCCTTTTAAAGATACATTTACAATGACAGCGTTTAAATTGCTGGAGGTCACCCAGTTACTGTTGGAAGGCGGTTACTATTAGACTGCAGTATCCAATCAATTAGGGTGGAAGATTACAGAACCTTCGCTTTCTGTGCTTTAATTGGTTGACGCTACATTATGTCACTCTGCTCCATCACTAATAATCTCTGTCACTCACGTCACCTATTCTCATGGAAAATTAATGACTTCTGGTTACTGTCAGTGTGAGCATCCTAACTGAACTGAATCTAATACATGACTGTTTCGAATAACACCAGTCAATTTTGGATTTAGTTTTTAACTAAGCCCATCCAATGCATTATGGGATTGTCTTATTCTCTAAAAAATATGTGACACCCTAAAATGTGACACCCTCTTTTGCAAGAAACCTAGAGTCATGAGCGCCCTTACTGTATGATGCCATAAATTACTTTCCAGTAAGATCACTTACTAGTTTTTTATATAGAACTAATTTGACAGCCACAAAAGGCAAGAAATATGAAAGAACATTTATCTCACATTTTGTAACACATCAACAGTATTTGGTGTGTTCATCCATTTTGACAAGAGTAAAAATAATCGATCATTTAGTTGTTTTCCAGATCTTTCAAATAGATCAGAACATGATGAGTGAGTTAAAGCTCCTTTATTGCTAAGATTAGCATAACTGTTTTATGTTGACCCATGTGAACGTGACTTGTGTAAGAAGACCTTCCTCTTTGCAAAGTCTTTTAATAAATACAAAAATTGTAAGAGTTGGCAAGTAACAGTTCTGTGGTTTACCATGTTCTTGTGTCATGAGATAGTGTGTGCCTGTTATGGGCTGGTGAATTCTCAGGAACTGTATAGTAACAGTTTCTTATTCCGTCCCCAGACCGCATGAGACCGCATTAACGCGTGACAGAACAGTATCAATGAATGTTCAAAGAGGTCAGTGGAGGATAAATGATCACATTAATCTTTTTTCAGAATAACAATTTTTAGAAATTAATTCTATATTAAATGATTATTGCTTTTAATATGTCATTAAAACAAAAAAACTCTTACCTGAGAGCAGAGCGACCCATCATGAAAATGGTCTGAAGACTCAAGATCTTCTGAAATATTCTTTCAGTTCTTCATCAATTCTGTTTTCAGAATGACAAACTGCAACATTATTTTCTCTCAAAATCTTACCAAAGCCATTCAACTGAATAATGAATCTAACCGGAAATATAATTCGATCTAATGGATTATCTGAACATTACCGTGTTTATTAGTTATAACGCAACACTGATCTCACACTTACCTGTAAATTGTTGTTAATTACTATCTTATCCTTTCTAAAAATCCATTAAATAAACAAACTTAAAAACTATTAATTTGAATATTTATAATATAGTTATTTATACTAATTAGATATATACTGTATATACACACAAAAAGCTATTACATAGCAGACCATAATACACTGCCATAAGTGGAATTTCATGACAACTCTAGGGAAACAAACATTTTCTCATTTTGAAAAAGAGAAAATGGCATTCAGCCATTATGCAGAGTGCTCAGGTTGAAATCATTAATTCAGCAAATGAGTATAAAATGCTTCACTTATTTCTAATGCACCGTGATCACAATTTCACAGTTATCAAGCTATTAGTGGTCAAAGCAATCAAACATTGATGGGCATCATAAAATATGAATAACTTGTATCCCCTGCAAATAAGTACATAAATGTTTGTTGCATTTCACTTCCAAACCTGCACCAAGCGATATTGAAAAGCATTTTTCTTTGCATTTCATGCAACAGAATTGACGACCTGCTTTCCTGAACTCTGCATTTCTGCATGAATACACACCACACCCTAAACTCTCTCTCTTCTTCCTCAAGACTAAGAGTTTCACCAGCAGAATGCAGCGAGCCCTGCAGTGCCCATCTACAGCTCTCTCTCCCTCTCTCTCTCTCTCCCTCCCTCTCCTGGCCTTCATTCATGCCCTTATTTACTGCAGAATTACTGTGTGTTGCCACACCTTGCTCTCTCCAGAAATGTTATCCATCCTAAATTGCATGTTAAAACTGGTGAGTACAAAAAACAAATGATCAGCAAAGCATTACAAAAAAAAGCATTTTATTTCCTCTTGAAATCATGTTGTCATCACATCTGACACTTCATGTTGTCATCACATCTGACACTCAACAAGTTACAATCTATCACAGTTTTAGAAGCTAGTTGTCAAATTAAAAATAAATTGAAAATTGTAACACCTAAAACAACAACAACAAAAAACAAACACACAAATCAAAACCTATAAAAATATACAATTTGAAATGTTCTATCAATTAATCTCTCTGTTTATAATCTCCAAGTACCGTAATGATTTTAAAACATTTTCATTTAAACACAATCAAGACAAATGAATTAAAACACTAGTTTTCTTTAAATAGAAGAAATATAATCGTTTTGCCATGCAGCGGATGTAACATTAAATATTAATTCAAACTAAAATAATATTTTTTAATAAATTTCTCTCTTTTTATATACTGTAATGTGTTTATCTAAATCGTATAGATAATATAGGTATATATATAGATATATTTATATTCAAGTCAAAACACTCACCCTCCCTTTATCGGGAAACCATCTAAATTAAAACAATAGCCACAAATATAATCCGACAGTGCTTTCGTAGCTGCCATCAGTAGCATGGCTGTATTTCAGAACAGTTAACAATGAGGATTTCAGCAAAAGCATTTTTGGCACAGAAAACCACACATAACGCCAATAGCAATTACTTTGTAAAAAGACAACAGAAGAATAGAGAAATTTTGTCTGATTCCGAAGTTTAATAAAAAAAAAAAACAATTCTGTGCATCGCTTTAGTCCAGGACAGAGAGAGAGTGTGTGCGTCTCCTGAGCATTAACTTGAGGCCAGTGGTGTGTGTCCCAGAGTTTGTTGCTACTGCAGCATGCTTTTAATGGTCTTAGTGGTTGACTCATCATTCAGATGTTTTGTTGTGTACCTGCCCCAAAAACAATGAATATTAATTGTTTGGCCTGCTGTATTTTGCTGGAACGCAAACAAGTCTGCTGCGCTGTTGCCAAATAACTATGTGTTACTGATGATCTAAGACTTCCTGTGGGTAATTGCTCGGCAGAGCTTAATCATAGAGTAACTGTTATAGATCTCAGTAAGCAGGGTTACAAATTAACACTTGCCAAATGAGAGTAAAAACTGGCATGTAGGTAGGACTGAGTTACTCGCCAGCTGGCGAATGACTTTAATACTAACTTATGTATAACAATACATGGTTTAAAACAAATTGTAAGAATTATAGTCTGATCCTCAGAGCATCCCAGACACAGTGAAAACATCCGTTTTGCAGCTTGCGCATCTTTTAACTTCTTCTACCTCAATGAAAAATGTATTATCATAAGTTTTTTAGAAATAAAGAAATAAGAAAGTTTTACTGCAAAACTTCATGTTTTGAGACATATGTAGTACAAAATACAGCCAGCTGTTTCTCAATTCACCCTCCATTGAAACGTTGGATCTACCTACTGTTTTAATACAGTAATCTACTGTTTTAATACGGTACCTGAGAGCATTCAGAAGACCTTCCACACTGTTTGGCGGCTGATCTCTGAGCACTTTGATGCAGCCTTTCATCTGTTTGGAGAAAAAAACAGCCATGGTTAGACTGGCATTATTACGAGCACTTAACCTCATGAGTCATGATGCTGTGAGACCACCGGTGTGTTCTCTGAGTACTGTGATTATAAGTCAGTGCCAGGCAGGAGTCTGAAGAACTTCTGTGGTGGGTTTGATGATGGTTTCACTCACGTCTATTTTAGAGGACTTGGCAAAAGCACCGACAGGATGGACGTAGTCGTAGAGGATGATGACCCCCACCATGACACGCAGACAGAAGGACACGGTCTCCTCACTGCTGAAACGGCTACGATACTCTCTGAAACCCAATACAATCAGAAAGAGTCATCAGAAATCAATCAGAAAGAGTCATATCATAATACTGATATTAATTATTGATATTAATATAGTTATATCTAATGTCTATAAATCATTAATATTAATAATATCTTAAGCTATTTCATAGTTACAGCACACATTTCTAGTCATTTCTACTAATCTGTATTATGCTTCTTTCTGTAAAATTTATGATGTCATCAAAAAGAGACAGTTATGGCAGACTTACGGAGTTTCCAACATAACTTTGCACACGCTTGCCATAGTGCTTAATACATCTGTGGTGTTTTCAATAGGTAAGTTCTTATTCTGTTTGGCAAAAAAACAGGCAACAGATTCATTATTTGGACTTTTTAACTGTTTAGAATCATTTAGAATTATTAGACTTTGTTTACCTCAGATACAAACTTTGTTGTTCCATCACTTAATGTCTTTAGCATGGGCGTGGCATCAGCGTAAAATAGAGATATCCTATTGGCCAGTTCATTATTCACCTCGTTTTCTGCCTCCGCCTTCATAGAGAGATAAATAAACAATAGAATTTACAAATGTAAGCAGAGAAAGGAATCAAAGACAAAACTATGGCAAGGATGTAAAATGATGGATATGCATCTGAGGGGCCTTTTCCTCTAAAAACTTCTCAGGTGAAAAATCAGTCGAAAATTCGAATGCATCATTAATGCACTGCATATTAAAAATGCCTCCTTGTATAATGGATGTTTCTCAGGCCTTCTGCCCAACTAGGCCGGGAATATGCATCAGCCAAATTTTGGGTCCACTACAGGAACTGGGCATTCCCATCAAATATAGCATAAGTAATTACCTGAGTAAGGATACAATATCCCAGAATGCCACTAGTCTGTTTGGTTTATTGTTTCAGATGGATTCTGGGCAAAGAAACAATGGATTGGACACATATGGGAAAAGTAAAGAAAATTGAAAAATTACCAGCTTTAGTTTTTTCATAACATACATATTGAATAATTAAATTTCACCACAATTAAACCTGTCTAAATCTAGGTACTGTGGCATCTGCTTTCTGCTGAATTTAATTCCAGCTAACAAACCTGTCCAAACAAGCAAAAAACAGCTCCAACATAACCACAACAACCAAAAAAACAACAAAGCTGTTTTTTTATTTTTTAAAAGAACGGTTTCATCTTACAGTAAACTGCATACACCTGCACATATTGTTGTGCCAAATCTAAAAATACATTTATATATTAACAATACTCTAAACTGGGGCTGGAGACAGATGTGAAAGGCGCTAGCTAGAGTGATTTATTTAGCTGTTATACAGTAGCAGGGCCCAAGGGAGCCGCAGTGGGACTACTGAGTTTAGTCTGAGAGAATATGAGGGGAAAACCAGCACTTCATAAGGCAAGGTATCTGGGCTGCATGGTGTCCCTCAGGGGCATGAGCGCAGCCCGCTCTCAGATCAGATATTTAGTCTTAGGAGGGAAGGCTGTCTCTCGGGAGGACATGCACAAAGCTGACCACAGATCAGGTGCCATCAGGTGCTATATGGGTGTACCTCAATGCACTTCAGTAAGCAACTCTAAACTCTCTCACTCTCCCAGTGGGAGACCATTTTCTGTTTGGGTCCTCAGCAGTCCCCTGAGGGACGGTGTGTGTAAGTGGCTGAGTGCTTGAGTATGTGTGTATGTGTGAGAAAGAGATAAAAGTGTTTTAGTTACGCGAAATCTACAGGGTGAAGATTCAATTGGAGCTACCCCTTTAAAAGGGTCTTTCCTTTAAAAGGAAGAGATTGGATGAGATAGATTGGAGATGCTGCAGATGAGAGAAGCTAGGTGGAGAGTGAGATGTAGCACAAAGGAAAGTAAATATACAGTAAACAGGGGAAAGGAAAAGAAAGAGAGAGGATGAGGGATTAAAGTACAGGTAATCATAACCAAACAGAGGTGACAGTTTCAATACTTAAAAACTTACAGGAACGTTATTGATTCTCATGCGGCTCAGTGTTCTCCTGTAATAACTGAAGTCATTCTGAATGGCAGGATTTGTCATCTAAAACAGAATGAATAATAAAAGTTTTTAGTTGGTATATCCAGAAAAAATGTGATGACTAGATTTATTTTATATTAATAATTTTCATTAATAAGAAGTATTAATGATTTTCAGTTCAAAAGTTGCCACCACAATAAAAATTAATGTGTGTGTGTTTCAAAAGGACCAAATCTGCAAGCTTTTTATGATGGCTTTACTAACAGGATGAAAGTACACAAATGTAGTGTGGTATTTGAGAAGGACTCTTCTCAAGAAATTTATTAGCTAATACTTTACTTAAATAAGCCCCAGTTCTTTTGAATGATCACAACAGTTTGTCAGCTTAGACATCTTATTTGTCAGAACCTAGACAATCTGAGAGATATTGATCATAATAGAACCTTTCTATAAACCCACACTCAACTACACTGTCATGTTCAATTTAGGGATGGGGCACGCTAGATAACAGATGAGGGGTGCATCTGTTGAGATGGAAGGTCAGAGCAGGAAATGACCTCATTAGGATCTGCAGGAGCAAAGGTCAATTTACTTATCCTTAATTACCAGCCCAGTGAATTTTGGACAGAGATAGTGGCAGACAGTTGATTATATAAAAAACAATTCTATCCCAAAAAACTTACTGCAGATGAAAATCAACACCTTAAAATGACACGCGTGTGTCGCTTGGGTGGAGTCTATTTACCGTCAGCTGCGACAGTGCCAGACCAGACAGCCAGTCGTATCCCTGCAGCGCGCGGCTCTACAGCATTGGCGGGCTGAAGTAGGTCAATGCGCCAAGCTGAGATGAGGGCATGGCTAGATGGAGGTTGGCATGCCACCTTGCACCCCCCACCTACCCGCATTTAGCAACCCCATCTGGGGGCTCTTTAATTGGGACATCCCTGCTCGGTGCCGCAGGGCGTCTGGGTTTATTTGATGATACTGAATGTTTGTGTTAGAAAACAGGAGAATGCTAGTGTTGGCCTTGAGACAAATGAGGAAACGAATGAATAGACGAAACAGTATTTGATTTTTTTGGACATGTCACCCGGGACAAATTAGGTGGTTTAGTCTTTCAAGCCATTTAAGGTGATGAGAGTGTATAAGGGTATGACACGCAGTGTCAAAGGAGATTATATAACCACAAATAGGGCGTAGAAAGGCACATTATTCACCATCACACTACACTGTGATGGTTTCTTAACATTTTAAATGTTTTTGGTGTATTAATCTGGTACAAAACAAACAGCAGGTGATTAAGCATAAGGATGATAATATGCAGTGAAAAAAGCAGTAAAAAGCATAAATGTTTTTCTGTGATCTTAAATGTCAAGAAAGGTTTGGCAGGCACCTGGGCCAGCGATAACTGACTCGGAAGATTGGAAAGTAATTATTTTCTCATTAGCTGGTCTCTAATCACAATTAGCATGTCATTAGAGAGAAGTGGAAGCTTGTTAAGGCATTATGTCCTAGTCAGGCTCATCCGTCTCACTGCAATGTTTCACAAAATGCTATGTGTTAAAACGTTGCTGATTTACAAGATAAGCAAGACGTTTCACTTTTCTAGAAAACATTAAACTGATGAATGATCGGTAGTCACAGATCACTAAAGTCTGTATTTTATGCATTTATTCAAACTTACTACCGATCTTAATCTGCACTTACTCCGCAGTTTAGCATCACTGTCTATAGCAGCAAAAAAGAATTGGGAAAATTTTGTGATTTTGTGAAGTACAACTTTCATGAGGCCATTTCCTATTGATTTCTCTCTGAAACAGGCTTTATGCAATTTCTAAAGCTTGAACCTAGCCCAGACTTTCTCACTTGCACCAGAATAGCTAAAATCTCAGCACACATCAACCACAATATAAACATCCAAATAAACGTGGGTTTCAAATGCAAATTTACTCAACGACTGACTTAATGAAAATTCTTCAGAACGATTTACCTCATAATGTTTAATGATTTCCAGCCATGCATTGAAAATCATTTTGTGAAGTTGCTGAGGCAGATTTGTATTTGCATATAAGGTACCAGACTAAAATTTATTGGATCTAAACAAATGAACTTTGTTTAGATCTCCAAGTGTCTCCAATAACACAAGAAAAACTGACATTTGCATGCGGCCCAATGGTGGATCTCAGCTTCCTGGAAGAAAACTTCTTTGAGCTTTTAGCTAATAACATTTGCTGTCTCAAACTAGAATGATAATCTTTGGATCTTCTGGAGGTGAGGTCCTCACCTTCAGTTCATCAAAGCGGAGGGTGAAATGCAGGATCTCGGCAAACTGTCTGGCAAGGGCCTGCTCTCTCTCCAGGTGCTGTGTGGCATCATCGTACTTCTCGCTGGTGAGCGCTCTCAACAGACTGTGCAGTGCTGCTTCTGTGGAGACAGGTCACAGGTCATGCAGGGTCAATGAGATTTTCATTGGGTGCAACTGTAGAGATTCTCTATCGATGTGATTTTTTCAATCGCTGAAATAAAAATTGGGGGGAAAACAATCTGCATGTCATGAAAGGTTGTGTTTTACTTTGGTTATGAGGTCTTGTTAGAGTCACACATACTAAAACAATATAATACACCAATACTCTATACTAAATGTAATAAAAATACTATATTCCTAATTATATTATTAATAATTATAAAGACTTATTTGTGGTTGCCAGGCAACTTGGTGCATTTTTATTTAATTCAACTGATATACAGTGACTGACTTTGGATATTAGTGGACTTGATGAGTCCACTATGAGGTCCACCCAGTCAGATTTACAATCTGTGTTATACAGTATCAAACCCTAATATCATTAACAAATAAATTAATTCACAGACTGAATGTTAAATAAAAACAGACATATTACAAATATGTGACATGCTGATATTATTCTCTCACGTTGCCTGCAAACAAGCACTCCTGCATCTGATATGAAAATGACTAATATCATACATGTCCAAACAGATGTAAACAATAAGCATTATTGTGGATTAGGCCTTTCATAAGGCCTAATCCACAGCTCCAGAATTTCCACCAACACAAGCTGATGTTCTGGGTCCCAGCATAGCCTTTATGACACAAGAAGCTGTTTTTTAACCCACCGTTCCAGTTCTCAATCTCTCCATTGCTCTATTGAGGCAATACAGTATGTAGAGGCATGTTAGGGCACATTACATAAGAGTCTGCCAGGCAGCCATAAATGAGTTTATGGTTGAGGTACAGTATGATCTCAACCTGACTGCACAGACCCAACGTCCAACAAATTTTCACTCCCCGTCTCAATTACAGTCCTTAAAATATACATATAAACAAAACTAAACAGAGTTGCCTTTGGAGTGATTCTGTCTTGTGCTGTTGTTAGTTAGTTTTGAGAAATTGCTCCAGAAAATCATACAGCACAGAGCGACAGAGGAATGGAAAGTAAAAGTGACGGCTGGGTGGGTTTAAAACCGTCTATCAACTACAGTTGATGAACAAGTGACTATTCAGGCTGCTCTGGGAGTCTAAATAATCTTTGGGTTTTTCTGCTTTGTTTTCATTGGCTCGTTCTGACACGGCACCAATCAATGCAGTCGGAACGTCGGACAGAGTGGAGCATTGTCAATCAAACTAGAAATTCCCATATGGCCTTAAAAAAGCCATGTAAAGTTTTATATAACCAAACTAGTACAGTGAAACCGATTTCTCTCCACAGCGGAGCGTGAAAGTAAGAACATGTGAGAGAGAGAGAGAGAGAGAGAGAGAGAGAGAGAGAGAGAAAGAGAGAGGGAGAGAGAGGGAGAGAGAGAGAATTTTCAGGGGCTGGTAGCTCAAGCGACAGCAGCACATAGAGGAAAATGAGCAGATTTGCTCTACAGTAATGACCTCCATCTGCTTCAGTCAGCTTGGTAGAACTGCAGAGCTGATTAGAAATGGCCATGCAAGCACACTGTTCTTCATCCAGTCAAAACAGAGCTCAAGACGAGTGGCTTTTAAGGGTGCGTGCTGAGTATCGAGCGAGCGGGAAAGACGGCGGATGAGAGGGAAGGATGGGTCGTGCAAGGGAGCGTATGTCACTTTTGATCATATCATGAAAAAGCAGGAGACAAGAATGAAGACACAGAGGCTGTTAAAATAATACAGACACACAGAGAACTGACAGAGGCAGAAAAGATGAGACAATCCTGAGGAACCGGGTTACTTTAAAACTGTCACAACAAAACATAACTCAATATACACATCTCAGAGAGTTATGTGCCATTCAAAATTGAATGGAGAACTGAATAGAAAGTCAGTTGCATTTTAATTGAATTTGAATTAAGGAAGCAAACAAATGCAACATTCTGTGAGGCGTATTAAAATGTAAATAGATTTTTTTAAATTGACATTTAAATGATTTAATAATGCCAAATTATTTTGTCAAATAAATAATTAAAAAAATCTTAAATGTTTTTAAGATAATTTAAAAGTTGCAAAGATGAAAGTAACATTTGTGCGTAATTTCTTTTCATGAAATGTCTTTAATACAATCATTTTGAACCAAATTCCTCAGTCGTGTGCCTCTGTCATGCTGTGCAGACGACAATAATACCAGAACCACTGATACCCAAAGTCCCAAACCCTGACTTAATATACACCGATAGGTTCATTCGTCAGGGACAGAATACTACATGCCAAGCAATCAGTTTAGCAAAGAACGTCAGACATGACCGATCATGCTAAAAGCCGTCTTAGTGTTCTGGAGCAGAATGCGCGGGTGACCCAATTCGTCAAGTTACATAACGCCTGACAGACGACTGCCGTGAGCTCATTGACTACACATTCAGAGATTTAAAGGTTTGGCCTTCAGGGCAGGACAAAACCAAAGTTGATCCAGTCAGTCTTAGTTTCACGTCTAGATTAGCCCAACAGCTAATGCTAAAAAAGCCTGGCGACCACAGAGGTATTAAGATGTGTATTAATGCAAAGATAACAAGCACAGACTGTTTTTGTTTTTAGTGTAAAGTTTATAGCAATTATAGTTTTAAACTGCCTATTCATCAGCAGTTTGCATGCTCAGGTGTTTGTACACAATGTGTCAGTGCGTGTTTAACATGTCAAAAAATGGACTGAAATATATACCAATAATGAATGTGAACTGCTTGGCTTGGGACATGTAAAGGAATATTACACCCAAAAATTAAAAATGACTCATTTTACCTCATGTCTCATTCATATGACAGCTTTAAGTGAAAAAATATTTGCTTGTTTGCTGAAGGTCACAGCTCTCAAAACATTTAATCATAGTACCTTAAAAACCATTGAAATGATGACACAGCATGCCAGGTTTGAATATGCGTAAATGCAAATAAAATTTCAGTTTTCAGTAAACAGCAACTTTAATTTCAGTCTGTTCCTCACACAAAGCTTATAGCTTCAAAACATCCGGAATACACAGATGCAAACAGTGATGATTTATGGTGCTTTTATGCCTTTTGTCATTATTGGAGGATTATTTATGTTTTAAAAAATAGCAGCATAAACTTTTTGCTAAATTCTCATTTTGCCCAAGGAAGAACAAAAAAGAAATCCATAAAGAAAATCAGGTATGGAACAACATGAGTAAATGATTACAGAAATGTCATTTTTGGGTAAACTATTCCTTTAAATGTTTCTCCATGAGTACTTCAGCTATAATAAAAAGGCTATTGTACCTAATCTCTGTGAAAATTCATAGAACTTCTTTAGTTTGCCTACAAGTGGCACCACAGCAGCCCATGCCTGGTCTTGTAATGCCTCATCATTAGGATTCTGGATTGCCTGAAAAAACAAACATAACATTATAATAGTACAACATCTGGCCAGTTATATACACAGTCAAAACAGGATATATTATTTTATGACAGTAAGTTTGTGTTAGAATTGTGTATGTGGGATGAGGTTTTAAAATGATGTGTTTTTTCTGTAAAGGGTAGCAATTTGCAGATGTAAATTATGTTAAATCTAAACACACAGGAGTTTTATTTATTATTGGTTCCACATTGATATGGGGCAAAACATCTACTAGTGTTTTCTTTTGGTGGCTCTTTGTACTCTTCAGTTGTTAAATAAAAAAAATACTCAGTGTTTCTACATCAAAAAGAATGTGCCACATCCTTTTGAGTGAATTAAAAAAAGACGTAAAAAAATTCACTTTCATTCTGCACAAGACGCCTCTCCATGGCAACTGAATCTGTATAGCAACAGTATCCGTGGCAACAAGCATCAATCACCCTGACACTCACTCATAGTGAAGCGTGATTGAACACAAGATGAGAGATTTTTTTAAGCCTCTAAAAGCGCTCCTTATTCAACTCAATTAGTGTGAATATATGAGCACTGAGACTATGGTAGACAGAGGATTACAGATTTGTAAACACACATTTTGTAAAATCAATTAGTTGGTGGGTTGCCTGAGAAACCAGCCAACTAATTGGTCTTTAAAGAAGACTTAAATAACTGGTTTGGTTTACCTGACTCTAATCTGTGCTATTACTTTTTGGTGTTCAAAAACAGATTAAACAGAAAACACAAACTGAATACAGAGTACTATATTTGACCTGATGTGTTTTAAAGACACTTTGCCTGTGACAAGATACTCAAACACAACAGCATGTGACTCAACGGCCAATCATGTCCATGAATGTGCATCGCTAAAGCAGCGATGTGTTACAGGCAATGAATCTGAAAATGCATCTTTTCTGAAATGTGTTTCCCAGAACTGCAAAGTGTGCAAACTGTCTAACAGCTAAAGCATGCTGTCAGCACACCAATTAAAAACACAATCATTTACTTCACTTGCATGTTTGAGCCAAAGACAGTTAGATCTCTCTGTATTTTCGTGGTGTGCCAGAGTGTGTACCTCTCGTATCTCTTGCCCGGCACCTTTATACGCCTGTAGTTCGTCAAGAATTCCCAACGCATCCTTCAGGACCACATCCACTTCCTTCCACGTCTCTTGCTCTGCTTCTGTGGGCTGGGCATCTAGAGAGAGAGAGAAATGAATGGAGAAGCCTGAAAGGTCTTTAATCAAAAGGTCTTTCAAGGTCACACCAGAGTCTGGTATGTTAAGAGCAAATGTTTTGCATATATGCAGCTCATAAAAGGGATCTGAGCTTTACACCTCAGAGAATTAGATCACAGAAATGAGATGAAGGAAAGAACAGAGAAAACTTTGTACTTACTGACACATTCTACCCTGTGTTCAACCTTGTTAAGTGTACTGATACTATATCTGTTCTGATAATACTTTTAACTTTAAACTATATACAGTACATTTTGAACTGTAAACTATATGACGTATATAATCCCAAGGGAGCATTACTATTGGTAGTGTCAATCACAGGAGATGCACTGTGATTGGTTAAGAGTAACACAAGAAACATCATCACTTCACAAAACTAACAGAAAGTTTAAACGCTCAAGATTTCATTAAGTACAAGTGTGGATGGGAAGACTGCAGTGAGTAGCTTAAGTTGCAGTTTATTTCTGACTCATACTGCATCAAATCACTTGGACTACATTGTGGTACTTTACAGAACCCCCTTTTTACCATTACAGCCCCTAATCGCTGTCTAACACATCTATTTTAAATGAACAGAAAAAAATCAATGTGACCTTCTGTCAAAACGTCTATTTTTGTGTTCCATAGAAAAAGGAGTGACATTAGAAGTCACAACTGTCACTTTAAGAGTGTCCTACTGGTGAGCTTGGAGAACATTTTAGTCAAAACTTCACAGCTGTTTTTATACGTTTAAAAGACAGAGCATGGAATGTTAAATGATGGAAACTTCAGGCCCACATCTGAGAAGAAACCTCAGTCAGACACTGGCAGCTTTAAACTACAGCTGGCTTTAAGTACAATTTAAGAAATTAAGGGCCACCTCCTTTCTCACTAAGCATTTAGATGCCACACATTAAGAGTGTAAAAACTTCTTAGAATACTGTATCAAGACAAGAACATACAAGCTGTTCTTGTACTCTATGTTCCATTTCTCCTGCTGACTCGCTCTCCCGCCCTTTCTATGAATGTTACATAACTGTTATGTAGACACTATATGAATTGTTCTTATAGAACTTGGCCTGGTGACCCATGAATGAGCCAACAATTTAAAGCTGACTCCATATCGCCCCCTGTCTTTCAACAGAAGAACTGCATGGCAACTAAAAATGGAGGCAAACACTGCAAGGGTGGAGATGTTCTGTGGGCAGAGGTAATAAAAGCCTGGAAACTTTTGTTTTCCACTCTCTCAACACTCTCTGTACTCTTTGCTTTGGTTCATTCACTTTCCTTTGCTTTGAAATTAGCCTTTGACCCAAACAAATGAGATGGCAGCAGATTACATGTGGCTCATGAACTATTCCCCAGGGAAAGGAAGTTTAAGATAGTATCAAGTTCCAAAGTTGAGATATAGACCACTGGTGCATCCAAGGGGAACTGGCATTTTATATGTTGACCAGGCAATGACCTACACCAAGTCTCCCAGAATTCAGTTTGATGGCACGTTGCCTAAGCATACCAGACATGTGAGATGTACTCTTTTTCTAAAACAGAGCATTGTGGGAAAAGTTTTAAGAATGGCAGATTGTTTACAGATGTACTGGAGATAAAGGAATAAGGTTCAGCAGGTAGAAGGAAATATCTCACTTTCGAAATCGAGGAAAAAGTTGGGCTCCTGCTCAAGATCTGTGCATGTCAAAACTTTAAGGAGGTTCCCCATGACAACGTACCTAGAAAAAGAAACAGAGATGGAGAAAGTTAAACGAAGCGACTTGGAATTATAAATGTAGGCGATTCGATTTTTAGCAATTTGTAATAACATATTCAAGTGGGAAGGTTCTAAATGGGTTGTAATAGTGCTGTACTTTGATTCCATCATAGTACTAATCTCCCCTTTTATCAGTCAAGGAACCATTGCCCTTCCAACCACCAGTTGATGGTCCTCCCCTTTACCCCACAGCCTCCACTCTTCAGGCGCAGTGGTTTTCCTGTGCAAGGCCGTCGGCCACCAGATGTCAGTTTTGTAACCCCCCCTCCTCCAGCACACACAGAGTTACGGGAATCCCTGCGCTTTGGTGGCCAGTGCCAACCGTGCATGTCATGCCTACTGCTCACGTTCAGTTCCCTACTGAGGGGCCCTAGGCTTTCAAAGTCAAGATTTAGGAAGTAGACTACAGTGTTTTTTTCTTAAATGTAAAAAACCCTTTAATACTCTTGGGAAAAACTGTCAACTGTGTCTTTTGCATTTACGGTTTCTGCAAATAACAGTGAAACCGACGCAAGTTCAAAAGGTCAAAAAGTCACTCCACGGATGCAAATTTGAAGCAAGTCATGTTCACAAAATGGAAAATGGATTTCTCTTACTCTTAAAAAGTAATAACGTCAACATAGTACAATATTAAACAATGCTTAAAAAACAAGTTTTTGTTTATTAGATTTAAAATCTAAAAACCTATTCACATAACGTACTGAAATCTTAAAAGGTACAGTTGCATGTTTTTGAGCAAAAATAACTAACTGAAGAAACAAGATATAAAGGGAAGCATCTAAAACAAAGAAACAACAAACAAACAAAACCCTCCAAAACAGACAAAACGCTGATCTGTGTATTAATGTTGCTTTAACCAAGAATTCCTTCAGGTATAAAAGGGATAAAAACATGAAAGAGAATAAGACAGACCCTCCAAAAACGTCCATGCCGATGACGCGCTTATCACATCATCACTTTCTCAGTGTCTATATCATGTCAAGCAGGTGAAAGCTAAACACACACTGTTTATAATACTCACAAAGCACTCACAAAGCTACACAAATGTGTTGACATTAACTATTGTGTATATATAATGACGGTCTACATCATACATAAACCTTTAGAGGGGCACATAAAGAGACAGGTTTGTGCTTACATTGACCTTGTTGAGGGAGATGAAAAAGGAGCCAGAATGCAAATGAGATGGAAAGGGTCAATCTAGGCCACAACAACAGCAGTGCATTACCCATAATTCCTGAGGCTCTGGCAGGAAGGGAGAGGGGTATGAGTACACATGCATGAGCATGCAGACGGGCTGGATGTGGGTCACAGACGTGTGCGTGTGTGAGAATAGTAGTGTTATATAATCATGGTTGATGGTAAGTCGGGACACTAAAACAGATGCAAATCTGGAAAGCGCAGGATAAACAGTCGCGCCTACGTTCCTGCGATTACAATGCACGTAAGCATGCGCACGTTTGCAGGTGCGCATGAATGTGAAACGCAGACTGGAAGGGTAAACAAGCAGATTGCTAAATTATTTGGAGTCAATGATGCTGACGGTTGGTTTAATTTAAGTGAAAATTAAAAGCTTTGATGCTAATAACAATATATTTCTTTTAACAAGATAACTTTACCTGTGGCATGATAAAATACTGCACTGCTATTTTATAGCATAAAATAAAAACATAAACAAATATATGCATCACAAAACATTATTAAAACAATTTTGGGGGGGATGGGGGTGACGCAATATTTTGCTGTCTTGATTCCTCCAAAATTCGTGTCTGTACCTCTGTGTATGTCTAGGCTAAGAAACCACAGGAGAGAGACAGAACGAAGAGGGTAACATGCATGTGGAGTGACACAGGACAGGCTGCTGACAGGTGGAAAGTTAAGATGTGAACAGTTAGACAGGTGAGCAGATAGACAGAAAGAGAGTCTGGAAGCAAAGGTAAAGAGACATTCGACGTGAGAGATTTGACAAGGAGTGACGCAGGTGCAGACAGGTAAGCTTCTCAACCCTGGATCACCTGTGTGTGTGTGTGTGTGTGTGAATGGGGGAGAGAGAGAGAGAGAGAGAGAGAGAGTCTTGATCAGGTTCAGGGATGGTACAGGAAATAGCTGACAGTAAATCACTGATCAAAAGCATTCTAACCCACACTGACAGAGCAAAGAGCTGCCTGGGCTCTTACACACACTAAGACCACCACACTTTTCAAGAGAGCATCTAGAGGTCAGGGCTTAGCGGAGACCAGGATTAGAGTTCAAGGTCAGAGGATCTATCTGATGCTAACAGATGGATTAAGTGCAAAATAACAGATTTGTACAGTTTGTTTGCAAAGTTTGTGTTTGGCCTGTTATTTAGGTCTTTAGGTGTGTCAAAGGGTGTTGAAAAGAGCTTTAATTCTAAGTTTAATTAATGAACATTAAAAGAAATCTTAGAAGACGATCAAGCTAGTGATGATCGATACAGAAGAAGAATGTATTGTTACAGGATTTTGTTGCCATTACCAACAAAACCCCAAAATGGATTTTTGGCATTTTGAGTGTTGCCACCCAGCAATTTGCTAAAAACCACCCAGCAACTGAACAGCAACACCCTGGCAACCACCCAGGACACCACTTACAATTTCTTTAGAAAATGGGAAAATTCAAAGGACAATGGTTTTGCTGAAACTGTATAATATTGCAACCATCTGTACAGCATGTGCCTACATGTTCATTGTTGAAAAGATACTCAACAGTATAAATCTGAATAAATCTGACCTGAATCCAAGCCATGTCAATGATGTGCCCACCAATGCCAAGTGCATCAAGCCTGATCCCACCCAACTGCTCCCTCAAACCACTCCAGAGGTCATTTCAAGTACAGCCACGTCAATAATGCAATACTGTACCATAACTGTACAGAAAGAACTCTGTTTCTTACGTAAATAAAACAAATACCATAAGCAATAAAAGCAATAACTTAATAAAGTAAAATTACATTGAAATATTGCAGTATTTCTTGTGTACATTACTGTATGATTTGTTGAAACAACTGTGATAAAGGTGTGTAAATGTAAAAGAAAAGGGGAGAACATTTATCAAGGTTGCTAAAACTTGCCCCAAAACTTCTCTTGTATGTCGACCACACAGCTGTCTACAAAGATAACAGCAACGCCTACAGAGGTGCAGACAATATTAGGAACTGTGCATTTGGCCCTTAGCTTTATTCTCAATAGTCCCAAAAGATCCCCTTACAAGCTCTTTCCTATGAAAGAGAGGCTCTGACCTGGTTGTTTTCTTTTGGAAGCCTCCTACTGGGAGGTTGCGTGCTGGAGGAGAACAACTATGATGGGATCTAGAGTAGGAGGGGGTGAAGGGGGGGATTGTCTAAGCCTGCTGGGCACTTACGATTCACTACTGCATTTTGATTGGCTGCACGCAAGTCCTGTACTCCACTGTATCCATGGAGTTAAAAAAAGCTGGTGCTACCAAAAACACAGCGTCAGCCAATCGGAAAGCGGGCGGGGGGGTAGGATAAGGGCACTGGAGCAGTAGTCCGACTTAAGAGCTTGCGCACGAATACCGATGAGGTAATGCACCAAAAACACACAACTAGCGCAATGGCGACAAGCTGATTAATCACGGAACTGTGAACGGTTGGCGTTCCAGGCTAGGGGATTAAAATACATAACATTAATTGAATTAAATTCACCTAGGTTTAACTAGTTCAGGGTAGTAACCAAAGCAGACACAGCCATGCACAAAATGTGACAGCAATATGACAGTTCAGGTGTTTAATCTAAAATCCCAAAATTTGAGAAAAGTTAAAGTAGAATAAGAACTGCATTTATAATTACAATATTCTGTTCTAACACTGTCATTTAAATTCATATGCACATTACGAACATGCATGCAACACGCCACCTGTATCCCCAATAATGCATTAAAACAGTCTGGAATTCTGCGGGAGCATTGCAGCATGGGAATCCACGTGCTTCGCCATACTACGCTATTGCTCTGAAGCCATAGGAATAAAATAACAGTCCCTCCCCTCCAATCGTTGCCTCATCACATGGCCACAGCCGTGGAGTGGCTAACCGGCTGTCGAGACTTCGAGGGGGAGGGGAGCCAGTCAATCGGTGCATGTTTGTGCGCGCAATAATTTGCGTGAGTGGATGCAATAATCCATTTGTGTATGCGATAAAATGTGCAAGATTGAGTACGACTGAACATAATGGGGAATTAATATTGCCATCTTATTTTCGACAGGGTAGCCCTTAACTTTGATTTAAAGCTCACATTGCATAGATCAGCCTCTACAAAGGCAATTTCAGAAAATTCTGTTCAAATTAGTGTTTTTTGATCTGACTATCATTTATATCAGTGGCTCAAAATGCAACGCTTGCAGCTAGTTTTATTTAATGATCTATGGGCAAGTATGAGTGATCTGCGTGTGCGTGTGATGCATCATGCAGTGTCACTCTCCCGCAGCATCACTTACATCCTTGTCTGCAGTTTTACACTTGACCTAAATTTCCTGGGGCGTGCCGCCACATTGCATTAGCCGAGTAGCTGCACTCTGGTCCCGCCCGACCCCTTGACACTCACCCAATCAGGGAGAAAATGGGTGAGCAAATATCCATCATCCACCTGAAAACTTTCATGCACCACATCCATAACCTGCCTGACCCCACCCGACCAAGGCAACACATTATAAAAAGGAATGAAGTGTACTTTGAGTTGTGGGTGCGGGCAGGAGGAGGAGTGTGTGTTTGTTTGTGATTTGTAGCCCCTCCCACACTGGCCGGACTGTAGTAAACAGCCTCTATAGTGCCCTCGTTAAGCATGTTGTGGCAAAATCAAAACAAACTGCAAAACAAGCCAATGAGGATGCAGAGATTTAAAAGGATGACAGTGATTGGTGCTGACAGTTTGACTGTTACTGCAATACCAACACAGTCAAATAGCAACTGTGACATTTTTACATAAACTAGCTTTGATGTCAGCAATACAATGACACGTCATCTGCATTTCAAGGTTTTCCCACTTCAACAAAACACGCAACAAATTAAAAATTGCACATAATTTAGATGTTGGTGGTAGTACATGCTGATAAGCGGAGAGGTTCGGTGTAGGATTTTTGGTTAATCTCTCCTACAATAGGACTTCTTAGGCTACACTGTACCACTCACGATCAAAGCTAGAAACCATGGCAACCGAATATCATAAGCCAAAACAGGGCGCCTCATCTGAAATGTTGGGAGAAGGAATTTTAAGCCGCCACTGTTTAAATGTTCAAAGTCTGCTTAATCAACAAGCATGCGTCACTTTTGGAAACCAGTAAGATTACCGTAATCTTTCAAAGGTTCTATTTTATAAAACCAAATGAAATGCTCAAAACTGCCTTGAGAAAAATAATAGCTCAGAACACACAATGCTTGCTGATAGAACCGGCTTTTTTCAACTGTTTTCTCAGTATCATGAAAAGCATCCATGCCACGCTTTTTTTTTCAGGATTGGTTGGAATACAGCAGTTTCTTTATACGACAAAGATCTTGGAAAGCCGAGAAAGTCATATGGTGCAATACTAGCACAGGTTGTTTAGCCTCTGAATACAGATTCAACATGCGTTGTGACACTCACACGCTCGGGAGACACAAGCATAACCTGACTATGGAGATCCTGGAGATAAAGTTGAATGCTTCTGTTTGCATGCGTCATGCAAACGGCGCATGACAATGTGCATCAGCATTCTTTAACATCCGTTTCTGAGCACTAACACTATTTGATCATTGGCTGGTTCACACCTATCAAATCCAACATTTTTTGTACATGTAGCCTGCAAATTTTATTCTGAGAAACATCAAGTGCTCATTTTGGTTTCATTCAATTTTCCTAATTCTAAGCAAGTGTTTGGCATGCAGAGGAGCTGTACGTGCTGAGTGTAAGGGGTGGGGCGCTGTCAAACTGAGATGGCTTTTTTGGGAGTGTGTGGCACACAGTGGATTTGCTAAGGGGCACAAGTTTTTTTGTTGTGCGCAGAGCGCCCTCTGCTGACTGTGGCATATACAGGGGGCCACTCCCTAATCTCTGGGGTTCCTAAACCTGAGGTTCCTTATTTGATTAAAATTACAAAACCAGCTAATTATTTTAAGCAATTTAAAAAACATATCTGAGTGAAAGATTATTTAATGAGGAATTCCAAAGGAAATGGATCAGAATGTAAAAGGTACAAGTTTGATACAGAATGAGACCATAATGAGTTTTTAGTGGATTATGATGAACCACTTTACTCCTGAAACACACAGAGTTTATAAGGAGACTTTTTCTGCTTCTTTTTTTAAATCGCAATTGCTGTGACATTCACCACATTAAACATTAACTTTACTGCTTCAAATCTTGCGTATATTTAAAATATAGACTTCCTAAAAAGTCGCTGTAGAGCTTTAAAGTTTTTTTTTCCTGAATTTTTTTTGTATTGATAAACCAGGAATGTGCATTAGGAAACTAGAATTGTAAATATTGTGTATATATATTTGACCGCCAGGGCTGCTTTCTCAAAAGCACTGTGAACCTAAGTTGATTGTAGAGACCATTGGTGTCAATGGGTGTTATGATAAACTTAAACTTACAATGCTTTTGAGAAACACAGCCTAGCTCTGTTTGGCCCACAGAGTTTCCAGAATGTCTTTGTAGAATTTCAAGATGAACGAAAAAGAAAGAATCAAGGATCTTGCCTCTGACCTTTACACATCAATGAAATATCACCATCCTGAGGAAGCGTCTGTCTGTGGTATTCATGGGTGGGCTGTAAGTGCGGTCTGCATATGACACACACAAAGTGAAAGGGGAGCTAACCCAATGAATATTAAACTAATCCTTCCCCTCCCTTCAGCTGCATCAACATGTCTATGACAGCAGCGTGTTGACTGATTCACAAAACAAGTTGGCATGCATCTCATATTTAGAAGCTGTGTCATAGATCTCTGGGCATTGGCTAGCTCCGTTCTATCTGCATGACTTTAACTTATATTGCTTTTTAAATACTCTTGCCAAATGGTACAGGAAATAAAACTGCTTCACAAAGCTTTATTTCAACAGCATCAATAATATCCACAGCCAACAGCTTCACTAACGCATAGAAGGTTCCTCACTGAGAAGGTCTTGACATGATTTTAGATAAAGCTGTAGGTAATGATTTGTACACTGATATGTACACTGGTTGCCAACGTCTCAGATCGTACAGAATGAAGGTGTAGCATAGGTTAAAGCTTTCCTGTAGCTTAACAGGGTAGAGCTTGGTGCAGGCAACAACCAAGGTCATGGGTTCAATTCCCAGAGAACAACCACTATAGATTTAATCTTGAATAAAAAGTATTTTATAGTGAAATAGGTAGAAGTGGTTAAAACACAAATCATTGCTCTCCAAAAAGAATACCTACATTTAAAGACATGACTTTGCAGATGGTGCCACCTGCTGGACACAATATCTAATACCTTTAACCAAATCCAACACCGCATGAACATATAAACACCTACCACCTGTGTCTATTTTAGTTTAGACTAACACCAGACCTCTTCCAACCACATTAAAATAAATCAAGCACAAGCCATGTTCTATTTTAGCTGCTATAAACCAGTTAGTGACTATAAAAATTGTGATGATACAATAACTGTACTGTTGAAATAGAGCAAGTGACAGGAAACGGAAACACAAACCTTTCTAAAGCAACTGAACATTATGGAAACTCCTTAGCAACCGCATAACAATGCCCTGGCAACTTACTGACAAGTTGTCCCAGCCAAACAGCACTCACTTTTTCCACAGAAGATACATAAATCTACTAGTGAAAATTTTATTCAAGTACTAAACAGTATATCAAAATTTGCTGATATGTGTAAAATAAATGCACATTCATTGGCATGTAATAGCTATATTGTAAATATAAGTAAATGTTATTAATATTTATAATTAATATCAATTATTATTATTATCATGAGATCAATCCACTCATCTCAAGTCTAAAACTCTTATCTAAATAAAATATTTGTATTAAACTCTACAGACTAACAGCAGCTTTAAACAGATTGATAACTGATACCTTCAGCCATCTGAAAATAATCATGCATTAATCATACATTTATTTCAAACAACAAATCTGCTGCAACAATTATGTAAATCCTATTAAACCGGAGAATCCTCTTGTAGGGGGAGGCGATTTTCAAGATCTCCAGACAGTGGCAGTATTGGCTGATATACAGGAGGAGGGGCCGACACTGTCAAAATATGACCTCAGGCTTCACTGCAAGACACATATAATCCATCCTTTCCTCGTTTTAATTAACAGTCACAAGATCTGTAATCCAAACGCATCTTCCTGCATTATGAGCTGCAATAATGAATCCAAGCACTAGCTTTTAGCTTACTGAGAGGTGTGTTCTTTATTTCAAAGTGGGCAATTATGTGTATCAGCTTGATGTGGTATCCATGGGAACAAAGGCAAAATAAACATGGGTGGCTAAGGGCAAAAAATAAATTAATACGAAACAATAAATTGAGGTCTTGAGGGTGGAGGTGTGGTGTCATATAAAATGACATATTTTGGACCTTTAAATTAATGCCTCTTGGTTTCATTTTTCCATCCACCCATCCATCCAAATATATAAATATTCTTTCTTAGGTATTAAATAACAAACATAGCATTAATATAATAGTATTCTTTCTAATAACTCCTGAGTGTTACACTGAATACAAGCCATAAAAATGTCTTTTATATTAGGTTTTGTATTAAATCCAGAATAAAAACCAGACAGACAAGGTTCTAGTAAACTCATTTTCAATATATTTGTAATGTTCGGGAAGCTATTGTGCCCCCCTGACTAATAACTGCAAATTCAGCATCCATTTAACACTTTGAATGAGGCCACAAACAGCTAACTGTTTTGCTTCAGACACCCCTCCATTATACATATGAATACAGGCCCCTTCCACAAACTCTGACCCTGTGATTGTATATGCCATCCTAGAGAAACAGGAAGCTGCATTACTCAAGTCCTACTCATATCCCACAATGCCGTTCACTTCTGCAATGGCCATGTTACACAATCAGAGTTCACCTCTTAACATTGAGGGGGAATAACATGCTAGGCAAGTCCTTTTTTATTATTATTGTGTAAAACTGTGACAGAGAATGGGAGAAACAGAACCATTAAAAAAAAAAACATGCAGTCTGCTGCCGGGGAAAATCGCAGACTGCTCAGTGGTGGACAATGAAGTGTAAGTGTACATGAAAAGAACAAATTCTTTATGCAATAAAAATACCAGCACAAGTGACCCAAAAAACCATAAAAAGAAAGTTGACATTTTCATTTAAGGCTTAAACGAAAGAATCCACAGCTGATATTAATGTTTAAACCAATCCCAAACGCTAAGAGGAATGATAAACACAAATGTCTGCTTTGCACCTGC
Organism: Ambastaia sidthimunki; assembly: GCA_036877625.1. NCBI lineage: Eukaryota > Metazoa > Chordata > Actinopteri > Cypriniformes > Botiidae > Ambastaia > Ambastaia sidthimunki. The sequence goes on from JAZGTK010000053.1 coordinate 32,104, forward strand.
AACACATCAACAGCCATAAGGGCAGGAAGACTCCACATACCAGAAAACAGTGATCAAGAATGTCCCACACCCAACCCAGCAGATTCAGATGAGAGCTGGAACTCAGCAAAAATGCAAGCAGAATGCTTCCCTAACCCAAGATATCGAGAGAATGCAGAGAGACAAACGGGACCAGTGAGACTTTCTTATAAAAGGCTTTGAAAGACAACAATACACTCAACAATACACTTTGGTAAACTTCTGTTCATTTACTAGTCTTCATCTGCCACAATAGATGATTGGCCAAAAAGGTTACATGTAGCACAGTAGTTATAACACAGACGTTTTCTGCTGTAAAACTTATAAAACAGTTAAATCCCAATTAGTGTTCTGCTACTTTAAATTTAATGAGTGACATCACAATAGTTACTGTATAACAGATGAGTTCTACTGTCACTGTGATCAAGCAATGACATCACAAAGTTATAACACAACTGTGTTCTACTGTAAATGTTATAGTGACACCACAAAGTTATAACACAGCTATATTCTACTGTAAATGTTATAGTGACATCACAATAGTTATTCCAGAACTGTTCTACTGTAAATGTTATAGTGACATCACAATAGTTATTCCAGAACTGTGTTCTACTGTAAATGTTAGTGACATCACAATAGTTATAACAAAACTGTTCTACTGTAAATGTTATAGTGACATCACAAAATGTAAATAAGAATGGTATTCTATTGTAAATGTATTCTATTATAACATTTACAATAGAATATTGTAAATGTTATAATAGAATACATTTTATAAAAAAATGAAACTGTTATAAAACCGTGACATCACAACAGTTATAATACAGCAGTTCTAACTTGAATGAAACTTGAACAAATTCTTTTATTCGGTTCATAAAACAGTCTAAAACAGCAGTCACTGCACCTGACAATAATGCATTTGCATGTGCTGCGTGTTGTAGAGATGCTTACCAACAGGAAAACAGAGGTGACAGACGTGAGGCCTACCCAGGCACTCGGCCAAGGCTGTACTCCAACAGAAACACAAACAGTCTGCAAACAGCTGAGGGGTGGAGAGACAGAAACGAGAGATATTGAGAAAGTCAATTTTATAATCATCACTAAAATGGGCAAATTTAAAAGAAACAGGGCAAAAAAATAGACCACAGTAATAACAGCCACCAGCACTTAACAGTACTTAATTAACTCTTTCAAACAGTGTTTCCCATTTCAATTCCTCTCAATGGTTATAACAGTCTTTCTCTCAATAATAACATAATTTAAAACCCAGAATGAGCTCCCACCCGCTAATTTATTCTTTTATTCTTGAGGCACTCAACCAATTCTCACTGCATGTGAAGTTCCTGAATTAAAACCTGCCTTCCTTCAATTAAATTACCCCAATAATACAGCCCTGCGCTATAGCCTGAGCCTTCATCCTTTATCACAAAAACACTGTTCACGTTTCAACATTATCAAAGTCAACTGCTGTTTAAACCACTGGGTTCTTTAAAACCCACAAAAGACAACCAGCAGCGAACAGTGACTTGTGGTTTGGTCAGGTTAGGGGGCGTGTCCACAGAGGTTTGGTAGAATATGGATGATAATGTGTGTTTATAATCAATTCAGCTTTAAGCCCATCTCTGTGTATTGCCTGCACTGATAGCTGCACAAACAGGCCGGTGAAGAACTATGGGAGGTGCTCTGGCCACTTCCTCTTGTGCAACACTTCCTCCCATTCACTGCAGACTTTAGCTTCCTATTGTGCTCACTTTAACTCATGTTAGTCATTTTGTGTACTGCTGCTGGATGGACCCCACAGTGAGACGTGGTCATCATTTTAAACATGTAAACATTTAAACATTTCCAAAAAGTATAGCACCTGAAAAATAACTAGTTGTGTTTAGTAAGGCAAGGGTCAGTATATTATTGCTCATTACGAAGTTGTTTTAAACTGTTTGGACATGAAGGATTACATTTTCAAGGATTACATACCATTGACTTTTAATGAATGAGGGACATGAAGAACTGGAGGGGTCTAGCAACAGCCACAGAGAATGACACTAAATTCAGTTAATGCCAAATGAATTGAAACAGCGGTGTTCACATAGTCACAGTTTTAATCTGAATTCAAACTGAATCACTGTCTTTTGGGAAGTGGGAAAGGCTAACATGACAGATAAAATAGAAACAAAATATATGGCAAAACCTAGCAAACTGCAAACTCCTGACTGTGTGTAATGTGAGTCTTTGTAAAATACACTTAGCTCAACAGCTTTGAAACAGAAGGTCAGATTACAAAGGCAGTTCAAATTCTGCTTATACAAATGACACATTTCCCGGAGAGGAGACATAATTTTGTCCTCCTCAAATGCAACAGGTCATTGAATTGTAAGTGGTGACTTCAAAGCTGTTTCTCTGTTGTTGATTTTGCAAAAAATATCCCTTTTCATCATTTCACAATCTTCAGTCACATGCTGTCTGAGCTTCAAATAGTCCAGCAAGAATCTCCAATATTAGACTTTGTGAAATGCATGAAATGACTCAGATACTCGAATGCATGAAATGAATACTGATACAACAGAGAAATATGTAACATTCAACACACAGCTGATATAACAGCATAAGCAGGCTAGCTTATCTAATGATGCTGTATGACACAGTAACTGAACACATGTTGGTTCAGTTCCTTTTAATGGTGCTTTTTAATTAAATGGAACCTGATGTGGCTTTATATTTTGCAAACAAACCATCAAAACAGGATATAACATGACTGTATCAAGGAGATGTATATCTGTGGAGAGAAGGCCATTCATGACCTTCAAGTCTAGACACGGCACAAAAGACTTTATCTTTTTACAACTAATCATCATATCATAATAAACAGGAGATTTTATAACTTGTTCAAAATCAACTAGTCAATGTGTTGCCTAAATGACTAGATATAATATAAATGAGTTGGTTTAGAGTAACATTCCCCAGACGCCAATAAAACCTGATTCCTAAGACTAGTTCTTACATTTAAAAAAAACAGGAAACAGAATGGAAAGGAATATATGGGTTTCCAGAGGAGATTTCAAACTCAGTTTTAAAATCAATACGTTCAACAGCATGAGTATTCAGATAAGTGCATATATTATATTTGGAGTCCAATAGTACTTGATTTGAAATGTACTGTTATGAAAGTGGTGTGCTAATAGATGTGGCAATAGTTTTCTACAAAGATAGCGATGTAGATTCTTAGAGACCGTTAGCATGCTAACAGTCCAAAAGTTAGCATGCTGTCTGCACACTTTTAGTTGCATATATAAATAAACCCACTGCTAATAAACAAAAAGGAAAAAGAAAAGCTACGTAAATTCATCAGTCGGTCAGCTGGTTGTTGACCAGCCTGATCCTTACAAAAATTGTCATGTTGGAAAAACTGTGTCAGACTTATCTGAATGGATTCATCTCTTGTACTGAACACTAAGCTGTCAGTTTGGGTGTGTTGGTTAAATTTAATGGGCCTGGGCTGTCAGAAATGTAGTGATTTATTGATTATTTATTGTATGCAACTGCATGTTTTTAGTTATGCTTTTGAAAACCTAGACCATTTTCATAGATTCAGTGATTGCTTTATTAAAACTGCATTAACAAAGTACTTTTGGCTACAATTGGGCTGCTAGTTTTGCTTGCATGCAAAACATGCAGACAGAACTATAAAAAATGCGATTGTTTCGTTTTTTTACAAGCCTGTGGATGTTTGTTTCTCTACATTGTTTCAGATAAGCCAGGCATTCAACACAAGTTATCCAACATCTGTTCAGAATTCCTAGATAAGAATTCCTAACAGTGTTGATGCAGAACAGCAGCAGTCTGCAATACTGCAACGGCCACAATTAGCAGAGCAGTGGGGAATGCTCGAGTGCAATCAGAGCCATCAGCTGCCCATTGTGTGGATGCTGGTAAAGCATGCGCTACTCACTGCAGGACAAATGCAGCACATTAGACTGAAAATCATTCATGGAGAGCTGCAGGCATAATGCACATCATGCTTTATGAACTGTGCATGGGTTGTGCTTTCTCTCGCATGCAGCATATATTGTGATGCCATATACACTCACCACCACAGTCAAACCTATTATCTATATAACCTATTATAAAACTAGTGTTTTAGTGATGTAAGAGCGGAGTGTAAATACAGTAATGTTATAATTTGCACTTATCTCTACTTTTGCATTTGGCATTTATCTATACCACTAGTCAAATCACAATTGACTTTCAGTAAAATATAACCCCGATTTTATTGTGTACAATTCATCAGTGAACATTATACTTAAAAAAAAATCATAATTTTTCAGCAATGTACAACTTTCCTTCCTCTGCAACAACTTTTCTGCTAATGTAACCAAAGTAGCTAAGAAAAACTCTTACCCAATAATATTATAAAAAATAATTTTAACATAATTTTCAGCTGAATTTTCTGTTTCACTTAAATCTGTCACACACCCTGTCTTTACACACAGATCTGGGCTAAACACATTTCTCTGTTTTTTCCCTATCTTGAGCTCCGGTTTTCTGTCAGGATTGAATCATTTCTGTTACTGTATGAGCTCATTCCTGTGGATGACTTTATAATTATCATCTCTTGATTAAGCCTGGGAATGCTGCGTTACTATGGCAGCTGCTGAGATTCGAAAGGACTGACACCCTGAAGGCCTAATGAGAATTCAGAACTCGGAAACACAGAACTCTGTACTTGGAACATCACCACGGCAACAGCTCGGACCCCTTGTTGTGAGGGGCTGGAGCTTCGCGAGAGGATGGAAGTGATGTAGCCTTGTACTTGGCAGAAGGAAAGCTAATTGCTTTGAAAACAAATATAGCATGTGATGCTATGTGCCATTATAGTTAGCAATGTTTGCTGTTATTAGCATTGCTGTTATTATTGCCTTAGCAAACATTGTTATCATTATTATTTAAACAAATAATAATAAATTATTATTATTATTATTATTATTGAGTCAAAACTGAAAAAGCAATTCTAACTAAACTAAACCTAAAACTTACCTTAACTCTGGTATAAACAAATATATGTAAACATCAGCCAAAGATAACATTGTACAACAATTTTATCTATATACAACACCATCATAACAACATATGTCATGATCAAAGCATTATACTCTTGTTTCTGTTGTGCACAGACCCACATCTGTGCTAACTGTAGGTATTTACTCACCCGTGACAGACCTTGTGTAAAAGACACCAAACTCAAGGCAAACTGAGTGCAGCGGCTGGTTGAGTCCACTAACAACATTCCTTGCAGCCATCTCAATCACTGTATTTACCCCCTACACCCCTAGTGCACTGTTTGCCCTGACCCACACAAACACTGAGAGAGATGCATTACTATCAGTGAAGATGAACTTAAGGGATGTCAGTGAGGACAGTGAGGATTGGTTGGAGGGAAGCTGTCACAGCATGCACAAAACTAACAGCTGAAAAAAGCACGAGATAACAAATAATCTGCCCACATTGCATCCATGTCACCAACCTCATATACAGAGTTTATATCATTGACATTAGCTATCAGCCTTGACTGTACTGTAGGTCACACAGGCCCCGTTTGAAAAAATCTTCACATTATTTCTTATAAAATGTGTTTGAGGACCAGGATTTACAGATTAATTTCTGGAATTTGGTTTAAGACGCAGCTATTTGAGTACTTTTTGAAATTTGGTATTTAGTATTTCTTGTGAAATGTTTGACTCCTTGGAGATCTTTCTCTAAACAACTAAAGCAATCGCTTTCATCCAAACAGTCATTGCTGTAAAACTAATATTTAGTTCAGTGAAAATGATACGGTGAGACTGTGGAATTAGACAGGCTGATCATAACCCATAATGCACTCTGCTTCTGACTAGACTGTATGATTTTGTGTGAGCTTACAGAAATACAAAACAAATGCTAGTGCTTACTTTACCTTACTTTAATGGCTAGTAAACACTTTTATCTTTTGCTCATGCTTACGGTAAACTTTGAATTATTTATTATTCTTCCACCATTTGCTTTGTTGTGAAAAAGGTGTGCTACATTTCTAAGAGATCAAATTCACCAGTTTTGTCAGGTGGAAAACAAAACAGAAACTCCACAGTCTTACATTGTAGAAGAGCACAAGCCATTTGATCTAGACACCAACTTCTGATTGGCTAAACAAATAATCTGACTAGCCTGATTCAATATTTTGCAATTTACAGAGAAAAACGTGATATTACAGAACACCCATTTAAAGTCAGTAAAGATGCTAGTTTTCTGCATAACAATATATAAAAAAATGTGCACTGCACCTTTAAGCTCGAAAAAGAAATGCAAAGATCTAAGCTAACTGAAAAAAATTACTTAAAATGCAGCAGCTGGTTAACCATAGATTAGTAAACCCTTTTTTGGACTAAGATAAAAATGCTAGTTCACACATTCTGGTCTAAAATCAGCCCAGGCCTCAACCAGTAAGAGTCATGAGCTGACTAATGAGACCAAAAAAAACTGGACTTACATCCTCATTTTAACACAAACTTTGTGAAAATACACCTCAAAATCTCACTCTGTGACAGCAGTACCACTGGGGCTTCACTGAAATAAACTATTTAAAGCTATTTTCCTCAGCAGAAAGTCTAGCGTAACCCTTCTTCTTGACTGAAGATTGGCATGGTAAAAGCAACAGATGGATATTGTTGGGTTTCCTTCCCAACTGTTGGCAAGTCATCTGTGCCTGGTTGCCCGGTTCAACAATCCTTGCCATGGAAACGAGTGGGTGGGGACGCAGTGGGATGACAATAAACGCAGAGTGTCAAAGTGACACAGCTGATGTGAAATCTAAAAAATGGGCTTCTAGTTACCGAACACTGAAGTTAAAGAAATTAGATGTATGTGATACCTGAGTTTTTCAGTTTTAAGTTTCTCTTTTAAAGAGAAAAATAAAACAGATAAGGACAACATGAAACAGAATTTGCTATGTAATATAAAGTCTGTACAATGACATATTTTGAAAAGAATGACTTTATTCTTTAGAACAAAACACATAATTGCTGGTCTTCTATCCTAAACATGCATAAGCATGGAGAAAAACAAAACTAACCCAGCTTCTAATATTTCATTTATAAGCACATGCACTCAAGTGTTTTTGTATTTATTTAGGACGTAAAAAGCTTAACACTTAACAACTGAAATGTTAGAAGCGTGATGTGGCAATCAAGGAAAATCACAGTGCTAAGCTAAACTGTGTTACTGAACAACATGTGGAGACATGACATCCTAAAAGTACAACTTACATGCAGCTGCAAGACAGAGCAGAGAGATCACCTGAGGTTAAAGTAAAGATCCACACTGTTGACATGAAGTACAGGCTACTGAGACAATGATTTGTGCTTCTGAGGCTTATAACAATTTAGAGGCATTACAATGATGACATTTTAGTGACAACTGACTGTCATACAAACAGTTGATAAATTGCCTGTTTTGTTTATGTAACCTACAGTAGCTTTATTCCTAATTTACTTACTTTAGAAAGTTATTTATTTATATTTTTAATTAAATAAAAATATTGCACAAGACAATAACAAAAATACATATTTTTATAATATTTATTAAGATGTTTATATAAAACTTTATATTTTTTGTCCTCTGTTCTTTGACATGTTTTTGAACTTTTGACAAATATTAGAAATATAAAGTATAATCTCACTTAAAATGTCATCTTACGGTGGTAAAGGTCAAAGTGTGGTTAAACAGGAAGTTTGGCCAGCTAGTTTAAAATGAAGATTAACAATTATAATCAGCTTCCTTACGTTTTTCACAGGCACAATTTTACAGATTAGCATTCTTTGAACAACAGGCCTACAGTTTCGATAGCACACATCACCTGCTATAAATCTTACCAGCATTTTACTACCAACTAAACAACCTAGGCTGCATGTAATTGTACCTGCTTTAAAAATTGCCTAAATTTATGCTCAAATAAATTGAATGATGTTCTTATGGTGGAAAAGGCCTTAAGGAAAAACAGCTTTCAGAGTTTGACAGACAATATAAAGCATTTCTTGTGGTACAAAGAAAACTACATCTGCCTCTAATTTGGCCAGTCTAAATGTGCACTGAATTTTACAGCACCAATCCTTCACTAACCTGAAAATACACAAAATATTTTTCCAGAACTAACAATCCTATTGGGATGAAGAGATTACCAATAAGTATTTTGCAAAGCCCCTAAAGTTAAAATGCTTTATGGCTTTTCAGAGGCGATCTACAGTATATGCAAGTGTACTCCTAAAAGTACATTTTTAGCAGGTACACATTTAATATTTACAGTAGTTCTGGGAAGCCCAACCATAAATATTGATGTCTCATTGAGTACACATGAGCATATAAACATTTTTGTCTTTTGTTTGTTGTTTGTTGGTGTCTTCCGTTGCACTCTCACAATTTATTTCCCTTCCAAACCATCGATTGATTGTAAATGAAGTGGCTTTTTGGGGCTGTGAAGTGGCTTTTTTGTAACTAAAGGCTACTTGTTACTTACAAAAAAAAGAATGCATTTTTTATATTTTCTATTGACACAGGAAGTTGGTGCTTGACTTGTGTCAACACAGGAAAAAACTGCTTGTCAAACCTTTTCATGGGGTCTTTAACAGGTACAACAATTTATGGTATTATGGTATTTTTCTGAGGAAATCGCTTTTTGCACCAGGAGCCCACTTCCTCTTGATGAGAAGTGTGTGGTTAACCTATAAACAACACAATAAAACACGCCAAGCAACTGTAGGCTGATGTTTAACTATTAGTCAGGAGCTGAGAGATAAATGTAAAATATGTGTCAGTCCAGATAAGAACACTACTGTGGCTAGTTAACTGTGGCTAGTTAAACACAAACCATGGTACCACTACTACTAAGCTGGATGCGCACTAAAGCAGCCAACAATCTCTCTTCTTTCTTAAACAGAAGTCTGTTTGACCCACCCTTACCACTTCCATGTTAGAAGGATTTTATATATTTGACACATTGGTGAGTACCTATTGATGAGCTTTATTTACAATATCTGTCTTAAAACATACAGACCCACTATGTTTGCCCCATATGGTTCAACATTTAGGACAAATGGTGCATTTCCTTCAAATCGTAAGTGAATTTAACCTAATTATTCATTAAAACTCTCAAAATATTTAGTATAAATGTGTGAATCTCAGCTAAAAAAAACTGAGTAATGTTGAGGTCCAAACTAAATGTTCTTGTTTCCACATCTGGTTAACTCCATTTGTCTGAGACTGGTCAGAAATGTTAGTATTAGTTTGGCTCAGCTAATGTAAGCATGTGATGCCCAAATAACAACCATGGAATGAACATAACAGCTCAAATTCTTTTTATGTAATTAAATTTTTAATTTAATTCATTAGGGTTATTATGTTATATTATATTAGGGTTACAACTGTTATTATTAAGACTGTTATCTTTTCTACTGCTTATAGCTTTAAATTCACATAAATGATGGTCCTATTGTATGCAACCTATTGTATGTACACAGCATCCGCTTGCACAGACGAGCTGGTAACCACATCAGAAACTCAACTTAATCTGGCTATGACTGAACATACTAAAGTACCACCACAATATAAAGTCAGAAATCATCGTGTCAAGACCTTCCTGTGTGCTTGACTCCCGGCCTCACCTACATACCATAAAAGGAAAAGGAAGGACAAGATGTTAATCGATCTCTAGTAACCCGGGTTTGTGCATGTGAATAAAGATCGAAGGCTTTATTCAAGCGTATTTAATCTGAAATGGGAATAATATATAAGCTCAATGATAGATTGTTTTTACCAGGGTTTGTGGTTGTGTAACGATTGTAAAACATTTCAAATGGGCTATGGATATACTGTATAATCATCTAGCACTGTTTTTATGCAACAATACTGTAGCAATGATACCTAATCTATAACATTACTGCATGTTTTTCAGAGAACCAACAAACTCTTGAAAAGGGAAGTTCTATAAATTGCACAACGTGATTGCAGAACCTGACACGTTTGGCCACTGCTTGAAGAAATGCGATTTTAAATTGCATGTTTTTCGTGCATACAGTAAACCATTGATTTATATCTGTAAATACAGGCAACTTCAAACGGCAGGAATCTTAGCAAGGAGCTTTTAAAACAAAAAATGCATTGCAAACATTTGTTCCAATGTTATACTACAATTTAGGATCGGCTTTAAACATACAGTTTATAGTGATCTCTCTCAGTTTGTTACAGATCTCTGCGCAATGGCACTATATAGACAGCCTTGTTCAGCCAGTGTCTTCACTATAAGCGAGCATACTTACAAAGACAGCATGATCAGAACAGGTCTTAATAATATTGCACAATGCTTGCACTCAATGGGAGAAGTTACATTAACCATTCGTTGAACTGTACGACTTACAGTATAGCTGCTTTACCGTTTCTACCCATGCCCGTTATATATAAGCATTTCCACAGCACTGTCAAACGCGGTGTTCCTGTCTATACCCTTACAAACAACGGGTGCCATCGTGCTGAAACCGCACCGCTAAGTCACATGCTGTACTTTTGCACTTTTCATTCGGAGTTTATCCCCATACACTCAGCATAAAGAGAACAAGTGCAAGCGATCGATATACGAAAAGATCGAGGACTTACCCTGATCCCAAAGCCTTGAAAACACGTACGGAGTCCAGGTAGCACGCTATAAGCTTCAGACACAGGGCTTTAGATCGCGCTCTCTCTCCCACTGAGTCTGACTGTCTCTCTCCCTCCCTCTCTCTCTTCTGCGCTGCTGTTTTACTGACTGTTATTTCCGGGTTAATAAAACGTCATTGTGCTTCTCGTGTTCATTTCAGCTGAACGACCTGCTGCTAAATTTAAGCATTTAACATTATCGTGCACTATGATGAAGAAGTACACGACATTAACTAGATAGTTATGCATGCATTTCACATGCGATTATTATGATAATGTAACTTAAGTTAATGCGGTTCTAGTCGACACGCCCTCTGCTGGTCAACACCTGCTGTTGCACACGAGCGACACACCTGATGCATCAAGTCCCGTTATGTAAACCGGTGCAACAAGTTACTAATGACTGACGTTACTGTGTCCAAGAAAACAGAAACCAGTTTGTTATAATTCAAGCATGTGTGAAATGAATAATCATCTTTATTTAAAAATACATTACATCGAACATTTTGATAAACGTTATGTATATATAATATAGAGAGATATATAACATTTGAAATTTTTCATGAAATCTGAAATCTAGAGGCTCTTACAAAAAACAATCACCATGGTAATAATTTTCAATTACTATATTGTTATTAACATGCAGTATACAGGTAACTTGCTATTACCCACTGTCAAAATAATAATAAAAATAATAAAAGTCAAAGTGGAGTTTTTATCAAGTAACGGAGTTGCATCACGTAAATAAGTACAACATTAAATGCAGAAAGCTTTGCATGTGTTTTAAATGCGATCCCGTATTAATTTCTTTATGATTTTAACGGAACGATTAAAAGGCCTATCTTGTTATTTTGGCGAAAAAAACTATGGTTACCATAGTAAATTGTAACGGACTGGGGAAGTAGAATATGCTATTTGGGCACATTGTGGGCGTGGTGTTATTATTTCTTCACTGTAGGCAGTTCTGAATGATTGATCTCACCAGGACTCAATTACAATGATCATACTTAACCTTTACAACTCCACGACTACTGGTCACCTCGTTTACAAACGTGGAAGTGTTGATCCCAGAACAATTGAGAAATATGAGAGGGCTGCATCTCAGGTTAATATTAGTTTTATTTATTTGTAATACTTTTTTGTGGTAATTGTGTGAATGTTTAACCTGTTTATTGTTCCCCTTGAAGATAGGAAAAAGCCCATTTAAGTATGTTTGAGTTCTGACAACCTATGAGTTTAAGATTAGCATTTGTAATTTTTACAGCAGAGCACTTTGTGTGTTTATAGCTATTTACTGGTGTAATGGATTTATTTGTACAGCCCAACTCTGGGTGTGGATTAAGTAGGTCCATTTGAAGTATGTTGCTGGACTGTGAATGTTCAGTTGTCACTTCAGTTTGTGTGATTGGATGTTTGTTCCATTTGGTGCAGAGAGCTCATTTCCGAGTTGGCCAGCTTGGTTATCTGGCATCAAAATATGCTTTACAATCATAGACAGTTTAACATTAAGCCTTTATTGATTGTGGAATGGTGAGGGACATGTTCAGACAGTGGACACAGTCCTCAATCTGCAGTCAAAATGAAACCTGTAGAAAATCTAATTCTGGTCTAAATATAACAGTGAATTCTAGATAGATGTGGTTATTATAGGATGACCTGATGCATTTAACACTGGTGTGCTGTAGAAATACATCAACTCTAATGGAAACTTTCTATAATGCCCCCTTGTATATTTTAGTCTTTAGCGGGCAACAATTCTGGTGGCCTTCATCGAGTTAGTGCAAGTTAAATCTAGTTTGGGAATTTGTGGATGACAATAGCATTGATGCTAACTGTAGTACAGTACATTCATATTACTTGAAAATATAACCTAAGAACACAACTGCAGAATAAACACTTTAAAAGTAGTTCAAGTATCCAAAACCTCTCAACTTCAAATGCTTGTCACAATAGTGAATGAGAAATGTAACATTAAACCATGAAAATTAGTGACTATTATATTCAGAACACCACTAAATTACATAAAGAACTACTTATGCAGATAAACACTGATATGACATAACAGAGACTGAACCATACATGGTTAATGGTTTATGCATTGCACAGGTTATTGTTATATGAAGTAGCAAGAACAAGAGATAGGGAATGTATTGAACATTTCACATGCTTTAGTGGTGTATTAGGAAATGTAAAACACAACTGAAAAAGTCCTGATGTTCAGACAAGCTATGAATCCAGTTTTACCATTTGGAGAAGTTGACCTTTTATATTTGTCTCTGCCATGGATATAACAGTGGCCACAATAATACTTACTTAAACAAAACTGGCCCTGGCCATGAGTTGCTGGCAGGCAGAGTAAAAGTTCACATAAATTTACCTTTTTAGACTAACACAAGTTTCTACATTTGCACAAAAGCACACACTCATCCTTGTGTGAAACACACAAACTCAAATTTATGTACAATATTATATACAAAGATACAGTAACTGTAAAGGAGGAGGGAAATGTGTCGGATGACTGCAGATAAATGGTAAGAGAGAGTACAGTGGTACAGTTGGGTTTTATTTACAGTCTGTCTTTAATAGTAAGTTGCTAATGTGGTTTTCCATTGTGATTTCATCTTAAAACTTGCATTGTTGATTCAGCAGCTAAGTCAAGTTTGTCCCATAGCCAGAGGTATTACACCGGGTGTGCGGCAAAGGATTGACAAATGTGTGTCAATCAGACAAGATATGAACAAAGGACATGGGAAAAACGCCTTTTCTCTCAGGCTGTCCCTCAACATGCCCAATCTGAGGACAAAGAACATGTGATCAGAACATGATAAAGAATGAAAGTACATTTAATTTGCAATAACTCAGTGACCTGGAGCCGATTACACCATGGTAAGCACATGTATGTATAAATGTTTTACAGTCAACCAGGCTGGATCTATGTGGATTTTAATGCAGGTTGAAGCAGTTGTGCTTCTAAAGCCTCATGGTGTCCTCTGGAGATGTTCTACTCACCCACCACTCCTGATCTTCTTCTCCTGTTACCACGATAACCTCACCCTCAACAAAGGTCAACTCATCATCGTTGTCTGCCTGGCAGTCATAAATGGTCTTCACCCTTCGAATTTTACTCTTGGTCTGAAAGAAAGCAGCAAGATCAATCAAAACATCATCTGTCACAGAACTCTTGGTGTTGCAACCGAAGCTTATTTCAGAAAACTTATCCAAAGACCAAATTCTCACCGAATTTGTTTTCCTGGGTAATGGTACTGGTGTCTCTTGTGCACATGGTGGACTTCCATTGGTGTCTTCACTAGATTGGACAGGCTGAGGTGACAGCTCTCCTTGATGAATGACTGGTGGAGTATCTGATGGCTGGGGCTTGGAGGCAACTTCTCCAGGAGGAGGTTTATGTAGAACCTCAGTGGTTATGGGTTTGGGTGGTGAGATATCAGTCAAGTGGGGCTTGGGTGGGAGGTCTTTCAGCTGAGGTTTAGGGGGTAGATCACCCAGCTGGGGTTTGGGAGGAAGGTCTGACAGCTGAGGTTTAGGAGGTAGTTCTCCTGGTTTTGGGGGTAATTCTGCAGACTGTGGTTTGGGAGGTATATCCCCAGGTTGAGGTCTGTCAGCTAATGGAACTTTGTGTGAGCTGTCAGAACTCTGCAGTGTTTTCTGGAACATGATAGCCTCAGGAAGCTGGTTAGTTTTGTCCACAGATGGGTGATGGATGGTGTCAATCTTACGCAAAGCAACTATGACAAACAAGATGAGAATTTTGGTCTTTAACAAGTGGAGGGCACATTCGTATTATCTCATCCGGAATATTTCATAATTTCATAATAATAGTTATAGGTCACAACACATAAATATGAGGAAATACTGCTTTCATTGCTCAGGAGTCTAATCTTTGACCAGGCTGTTAGTGTAAGTACAGCAAACAAAGCTGTATCCAATTATATAAGAGGTTATATGCTCAAATTCTAAATTAAAAGTATTGTAAATCAACGTTGAAGTGATTTATGCCACAACCAAAATACATCACAATGCGGCTCGTCATTGCACTATATTTGACAAGGAAGTAAATATATTACTAAATGATTATTTCATGAAATCTCACATTAACTATAGATGCTCTACCTTTTAAATATTCAGTCTCACTACTGCATTGTTCACATGCAGAAAGCTTGTCACCTACCCTTCTGAGGTAGTTGGGGAAGGACCCGTGGACCAAGTGTGGCTTTAGCTGTGTTGAGACTAGGATTGAAATATAATATTGTATCATCTCAACACATGCATATCTCAAAGAAATATCTGACAGCATTACATTTTAACATTCTGTAAAAATCATGCCATATTGTAAAAAGGGAACTGTTTTGCATTCGCAAATAGCACAGACTTAGTTACATGGACATATTCAAATGTAACACGAAAGAACAAATATAAATTTGCTGTATGAAGTTTTTGTGACCTTTCCAATGCCAATACAGTTCTAAACATAGCTCACAAGTGCTACAAAACGTGGGTTACATTAGACATCACACTAAAGTTTGCTAATTCTGGATTAGTTGTTCTGGTTGGTTTACTTTTAAACATGCATAAAGCTTGAATGAAGTTTCTTCACCTTTGCTGCTGTGGGATGCCCTCAAATCTGTTAGTTATGGGAGACATCTTGTTGACAGGTGGAGGGGTTGAATCGCTTCCTGGAATGAGTTTGTTTATCAGTATACCAATTAAACAAATATCTTACAAAATGATTTTTTATGTATGTCTCCAATTTGTTTAATGGTAAAACCCAGAACAGTTTCATTATTAATATTAAGCTGTTAAATTACAGTGCTAACACACTGGAATCAGGCCATGCACAATAATGGTCCATGAGAGCCATAAGCACATTTGGCATTTACAATTTATGTAATTACAAAGTTAAACGACATTGAAACAGGATTTGAAGTGTTTTTCACCCAAACATGTTCATCAGAACATTAACTTGCCATGCCTGCTTTAGCATCATGCACATTATCACTGGGGTGGGGCTCAGTGCAGAGGTCAAAGGGTCAGGATGGGGTCATTATACTGAGCCTTTCATTGACAATATTGTCCCCTCAGTATAACTGGTTAATAATCTACTATTTTTTTTTTACATGTAACATGTAGCAACATCAAGGAGAATGAATGGAATACCAATAATTTAGCCCTTCGAAATATATCTCATATATCAAACATCAAGTTGGAGACAAACCTATGATGGTAAAACCGGTTGGTACTAAAGACCATCATTACAATTTAATACAAAAGCAACTAAATTGATGTTTGCCTCAAATTAGGTTTAAATGATTGGGCCAAGGCCTTCAGGTACAGTAGCCCACCTTTACAGAGCGGGGTGTGTGAGAGCAA